>CABFWO010000098.1:65142-102642 GCA_902155825.1 Timema genevievae
TCCATTTTAGACTCAATAGTCAATATTTACATTTTTTATTGGTCAAAATGTATAAATGAATAATTAAATATCAATGCGATGACTTGAAGATCTGCAACACCTTATAAAATGTTAAAACTTTAACCAGAAATCGAAATTTAAATACGAAGTGTTGACCCTTGTAGAAGACATTAAACTGTTTGAAATGCTCTTAGGTGGACAAATATGCACCTCTTTTCTCATTAATAATATATCATAGTATATTATTTTATGCGTGTTCTTATGTGGAGTGGTGATGATACAATGTACATTATTCCGTTCAGAAATCTTACGAGTTTATAGAAAGAGAGAGAAAGTCTGTGCGGTGCGCCGTACCATTTATTTTCTGAGTCTTAAATAAAAAAAAATCTTTGCACGCTAGAAAGTGAACCTACATCAACATTATTTCATAAAATATATCATTTAAAAGATAATTATTTTTCAATGTTGATTTTTAACGTGCAATTTATGAAAACAAGTATTATATCAGCACTCGACTTACAAACTATCTTTTAACTTTGATATACATAACTGTTTACTAAAGTTAATTTACCAACTTTACCTGGAATCAAAACCGGGACCTTTAGCCTAGTAAGCAAACGTGCTATCGACCTAGCTAAATTTTCGGGTAATATATAAAGATAAATGTATTACGTAAAGTATGATAAGCCCCTTTATGATAAAAATAATATAAACAACAAAGCATAGCTATTGTTAACTAATATTCAATACCAGAAATGGATTTAATTTGAATTTCGCGCAAGTTGATGCAACCTATTATGATGACTATCAAAACACAAAGTATTAAATTATTTACAATTATTTTGTATTGAAGATTGAATATTTTTTCTAAAAAACACAATTATTTATATGCGTCTCTAGTGATTAAACTTTTTAGGGTCAACATAGCCTTTCGAATTGTTCAGAAACAATATGATATCCGTCAAGTAGAGCAGGGTCGGACTGGGCCTCCAAAAGGAAATGGAACTTGGATTTTAGAGGATGTAAAATATTTTGAAGAAAAATTTTTTTTACCTATTTACTGTAAAATAACTCAATGAGTGCTGGTAGAATTCTATAATATTCATTAATGATAAATATTGGCAGTTACTGCAAGGACTTCCAAAGTAATATTATTTTTAATTTCCCCGTGTGACTCAAAGCACTGTTTAATATTGTAAATCATAGTTTATTTTTAATAAATATAGTATAGAGAAAATTCCAAGGACTAGGTGAATTTAATTTCACAAAAGTGAAAAAATCTAGAATTTAAGGAACGAATTGTACAATATATTATACTATATCCTTAGCAAGGATCCAAGTATATAGCCTGTTTCAACAATATCTGTCCTGAGCAAACTGGGTTCGTCTCGGAAAAAAGGAAATGTAAACATCACACACCTAATTACCACAACTAAACCTGACTTGTATCAGCGCTGAATAAAATTCCCTTCAACGCAACATATTCCAAAATAAATTATCAGTTACCAACCTACCTCAAAAAAAAAATCTCTCACAACCAAATGCCCTCCACCGGTAAAAAAAAATTAAATCCTACATAAGGGCCTGGCTCATACAGTTTTGAGAATACATACTAAGTACTTTTATCAAATGAGGAATATATTAATAGAGGCTAACCCTTTATATTTATGCATTCATATACAATCTAGAATCATTGGTTCTCAAACTTGTTGGATGGTGTACCACCTAAACAATTTCCGTATTTTGTAGTACCGCCAAGATAGTTGTGATTATTTAATATTTAGGTATATTTTAATGGCCCCCTAGGAATATAATGACTCAGTACCATTTATAATTAACAGCTTTTATTTATAATTATTTAACATGTCTACCCAATCAATGGGGATAACAGGGTACAGGTATCAAAGAAATATTTAAAAAAACTCATATCTACCCCCTCAAAACAACTGTTTACGTATGTTTTCCTTTTATTATAACTTTGTTGCAATATATTTATAGTATTTGATGAGACATTATCTTTTTACAACTTGAATTTACTTGTTTTGTTTGGCTTCTCACGGCGCACTACCTGGAATAATTTTATATACCACAGGTAGTACGCGCACCACGGTTTGGGAACCACTGCTCTAGATAATTGAATCGAGTATTTAGCACATCCTCTTACTAAGCTAATTGTTTAATTCCCGTTGGGGAGTAAAATTTTTCATATGTTGATTAATTTACAGCCTCTAGGTCTGTCCTAGTAATAGTGTAGGTATTCAGAAAGGGCACAGTAAATCTTTAACTATAATTTTAAAAAGGTTTCTAAGTCATGTGTCAAAATAGCCAGTTTTAAGCATGTTTAGAAAGTGCATGAATAAATTTCCTATTGATTTTTAAAATCTAGGGAGTCATTACATTATACAATTAGTCACAAATTTGTTTTTCAAACAATATAGCAATAAGCAATAGTTATGTTCTCATTAAACGCAGATTTAAAACGGTTTCAATTTACTAGAAACAATAAAACAGTTTTCTAAGTAATGCTTATTAGAAATAGGAACAAAGCTTATTCAATGACGCCTGTTTATTCAAACACTTAGTGAACCCAAATATTTCAAACAGAGGTGGCCTGCCGTTCTATGCTTTGTTTTTAGCTCGGAATACAGAAAACCAATCGACCAATAAAGTGACACATGCTATGGTAGGGAAAGTAGTAGAGTGGTGGGGGTATTACCTCTCCTCCAGCAGGTACTTAGTTCGAGAAGGAAGATAAGACCCAAATGAAATTTGGTCTTCTATTCTGCCGCATGAATCTCAACTATAATACCCACAGATAAACGAGCATTAAATTCCAGCTTTTCTACACCCAGAAGATAATGTACAGCCTGTATTGTAATTGCACGAAATCAGTGATAGAAAAGAATCCGGGGCAGCAGCTTGACTAGTCGGTATTTGTGCCATGACGTTGCCAATCCTCTTCCACCCCCAAATCTCAGGACATTTTTCATGGCCGAATCACTTTTGTAACTGGTGAATTATAGTGTTTTTTAATACAGTATGGGATTGTAGGTCACGTGAAGAATATATTTTTCTTTCCACGCTACCTCTTCCTGGGTTTATCAAATAAATGTTGAGAACTGCTGGAGCCAAAGCTATCAGTCAAATGAGTAGATAGACATCTCTAATAATTGCGACTTGACGAGTGGAAGACATTTCCATAACTGTCTTTATTATCAATGAATCTGAGTAATCCACGACCTGTTGGGTAATGTAGCCTTCGTTTTGGAATTTTTCTGATAACATCACAATCAGTTGCTCCTTGTTCCTCGCTTTTGCCAATAATTGATCTTGTGACAAAATGGCATTCATATTTTCATCTAAGCGCACGTCAGCACACGTAAGTTCAAGCACACGCCGTAGTTTTTCAGCCGGTTTTGTATTGCCAGTGTTGCTAGAACTATAGCTTACTGTTTAGGATGAAGTTTTTTTTATATAAATCTAGTAATCGAATATATATAAATAAAATAGAGCGTATAAGGGTTAATAATACCATTCTTCACTAATTTTCATGAAAATCGTGCACTTGATGAGTAATTCTGATCAACATTTTTTACCGTATGAAAGGTTTCTATCTTACTTTTGATAACCACCTCCATCTCGATAAAGTTGACCATCACCGATATATACGTTAAAAACTAAAAAATTGCACCTATTTTTCAATATGGTGGCGTTAGCACACCAGTAACTTATCAGTTATTTTATCTGCTTCAATGTTAAGCCGAAATAAACATGTATAATAAGTTTTAAATCTTTGGGACCGATGTCTGCTATTCATCAATTTGTTGGCTAATATTATTGGGCTATAGGTATCGGGATTAAAATTGTACACCTTAGCTCAGTCGGTAGCATGTCTGGCTACTAAGCTAAAGGGCTTGGGTTTGAGTCCCGGCATGGCAGAAAAATGTATCATTGATTAAAATATGGGTTTATCCTTTCACATTGATAAACTAATGGCCAGGGACTGGATGTTGTGCCTAACCTGGACTTAAGTTAGACTATAAGACATAAGAAGCTAAGACAGGCCTAGCAAGCCGATAATGGAGTAATATATGACTTGAATAAAAAACTGACCCAGGCCATAGACTGGAAACAGTAATGGATGTAAGTAAGTAAAAGGATTAAGAAACTATGACATAAAACAGTGTTTCTCAAACTGTAATTCACGTACCCCCAGGAAGGTATTATACACCACTGAGTTTTATTAATCATTATATATATATAGATGATAGTAGACCTGATAAAAAAAATAAAGATGATTCCCACAAGATGTCATCGACTTCTGTACGCCTTTATTTCTCTCGGTCATGGTTTAGATTAACTAACCACTAAAGTAGTATCCAAATTTGAGACTAGAGGTTAGCCATTTATAGAGAAAATAGTAGCAATATTTAATATTTTTACTTTATGAATAGCTCAAGAGAATCATTTGGCCACTGCACCAAAAGGTGAAAAATGTTTCGGAAACACTGGCATTTATTATTACAGAATGTTTCTATTTCAAAATTGTTATTAAAAAATCTTGATAAATATACACTCAAATAAACTAACACATACGGTACTCAAAATGAGGTTTTAAAGGTAAATCCCCATGAAATTGTTCTAATGCGTGATAGGAACAAGCAGTATATACGTTTGTTCTGTAACACTTGCTTGGAAAGCTCTCCTATATTATATCAGTTTATGGCCGTTATCTTGGTTTATTGGTCAGCATTCCTGGCTACTAAACTAGAGCCCCCGGTTTTGATTCGTAGAAATACCAAGGCTTTTTCCACAAAGGGTAAGCTTTCCTAAGGTTGTTATGGTTTGGTTGGCTAGGCTTACTACTTCTACCAGCACCACATAATCACTATCATCACCTCATCTCATTGGGACGAAGAAACCACACCTACATGGTGGTCCCACCTCGGAAGACGGCTACATATCCTCCACTGTCAATAGAAGATCAGGAAATATCTAGCTGACAAACTCTGGTGGCGTACACTAAATAAATAAATAATTGGATGATGACTCACAATGATGGCGACGCTTTCTTAGGTGTCAGTAAATACACTAGTAGGTTGCCGATGAAACGCGTGGAGATAGAGTGGAAAAGAAGCTGGGAAGAACCATCCTCAATACACTCGACAGGGATTTGAACCCCAATCATCTTGTTACCGGCAATCCAATCTATTTTAAGAGTGAAGCCTTAGACCATTTTGACCACCGAAACGGATAACTCTGTTCTACCTTGGCAGATTACACTATGGGGAAACCTATAAGCAGGACTCAAATTTTGATGATGTGTCATCATTTTCTTTTTTGTTAATTACATACAATGCTCATAATACGAGTACATAAACTCTGTTCATGATCCACTGGGTGTAGAAATGTTTATTTTATAGGTAGTTTTTTATTCATATTTTTTCATTAGGGAAATTTAGCTCATATTCTCTTGATTTTCGTACTTTTCAAGTAATTTTAAGCATTTATATTAATCTTTTAGTCATTGTTGGGCATTTTGGGTTATTTCCAGGCAATCATGTTTATTGAGTATATTATTTTAATTATTGTTGATATTTTATAAGTGTGTACATATTTGAGCCCATGAGAATACAAGTGGTGTAAGTCACTTTTTTTCATATTTGAGTTAACAATGTAAGCATGTGAAGAATTATTCATTCTGTCAACTGGTAAAGTGGTTTAGGTCATACTTTATATGTTTGCTGCTAGATTACACTAAATATTTGAGCTTGTTAACACACCAACGCGTTTGTCGACAGAACAAGTGGTGTAAGTCGTGATGTGCTTTTGAATTTAGATGGTCTGGTTCAAATTTCTAAATTATAATGACCACACTTAGTGACTCTACGATCGAAAATGAATTAATCAATTCATTATCTGGCTCTGAGTGTGATCCAGAAAGTGAAACAACCTCCAATGAAGTTAAGATAATACAATTAAGCAGATATTGAAAATGATTTTATATGAATAATTTTGGTTATGTTTTTATGTTTCTTAAAGCTTTTGTAGGTCCCAGTTAAAAATAATCCATTAGACATTGCTTATTACTAATGCAACTTATATTGTTTAAATATAACTATTTGCTAACTGTAATTTTTATTTTAGGTGGGAATATTGAACAATAAAAAATTCCAATTAAGTGGAATTAAATCTTAAATCTTTAGTAGGACCAAAATAAACTAAACTAATAGGCATTGATTATTACTAATGCTACTTACATTGTTTCATTATAACTGTTTGCTAACCGTAATTTTTATTTTAGGTGGGAATAATGAACAATAACAAATTCCAATTCAGGGGATAGTGCAAACTATTTCATATGAGAAAGTTGTGTTTTATGTTGCTTAATTTTTTTTTATTGTGTCTTTTAACACATTAGATTTTTACTTTTTGTCATTATTTATTTTCAAAATCTTGTTTAGCGTTAGTGATAATAAATCTCTATTGAAGTTACAGTGCTACTATGAAAAATTACTTTGTTTAGTCTTTCAAACTGATGGGAGTGACAATATTCATGTAATGCGTGTCAAGTTAGGGAGATTTAAATTTAACATAAATAGCGTTAAATTTAACATAAATAAGTTTTTTGATCTGTAATTAACAATTAAAAAACTACCTAACATATACAAACAGCTTTTGAGGTATTTAATTGCCTAATTCTAAAAATTGTTCACAGCACAAAGGGTCTAAGTCATCAATTAATACAAATAATTGTAAAAATAAATTCTTAACTAGATAAGTTTTTTATATTTTCTAATTTTGATTAGTGCATTATGTTGAATCTTTATGTATGCACCTAATTATTTTGAAAATATCAGAAAAATCGGTGAGTTTTCTATATGGACCTAACTTTACTTCCAATTATCTCAAAATGAGAAAAAATGACTTACACCACTTGTATTCTTAGGAGATCATTTATCACACAGTTGTCAGAATGAGAAGATAATGTAGGCAATTAACTTTATATCCTATTTGCTTATTTGGTTAAAAAATACACATTCATGGTGAGACACTACTAGTTTGAAGAAGGTTGCGTTGAAAGCTGATAACTATTTTTACTTGTGAAGCAGATATTTTCAAATCAATATTATGTTTAACAGAACGCAAGTGTTTAGTGGTTAAAGACATCATTGCAATGGTAGTTTTTGGTTTAAATTAGTAAAGCGCATGTTTTATTTTGTCATTTCCATTTAATACCATCCTTTATTAATATTTTTATGTCAATTTTTGAAAATTCGATGCTATTTTTAGAATATTTAGGTCATTTTATGGGTAGGTTTCTTATAACATTTTTAGATCATCAAATTCTGGGCCCTGCTTATAAGATAAGAGCCTTATTAAATTCAATCTGTTGAGCTAAGACTTCTTCTTTTCTGAGTAAACAAAGAGTACTGTAAATACAGTTCAATTGGATCACTATACAAATTATATTATATAGATGATTTGGGGTGTGCAATGTAGTTTCATGCCAGGTGGAGTTTGTATTAACCATATATTTGCATTGCAACAAGTAATTGAGAAATATATGGCAGAAAGGAAGAAAGTTTATTGTGCATTTGTTGATTTTGAGAAAGCGTACGATCTCGTGAGTATAAATATGTTATAGAATGTTCTGAGAGAATATGGTGGGGATGCATGGTTAGTAAATGCAATTGTGTTGATGTATGATAGAAGTAAACTCTGTGTAAGGGTGTATGGGGCTTTAAGCGAATTGTTTGACATTGGACAGGATGTTAGATAAGCTTGTTTTATGTATCCGTGTTTGTCATGATAAGTGTATGAGAAATGCTCGTGAGGACGCAGTTTGTGGTTCTATATGCATACTATACCGTATATCTGGCTGAGAATGAAATTGACTTGCAGAATGCATTAAATCATTTGAATGTGAAAATAGGAAAAATGGATATTTATATAAATGTCTCTAAAATCCAGGTAATGGTTTAAGTTTAAGATTGATGAAGAAATGGTTAGCTTAGTATAAATGGAAAATTGTTATAAAAAGTGAATGGATTTGCTTATTTGGGCAAAATGTTCTCTAAAATGGAGGGATAAATGGTGAAAACAACAGACGGGTGAGTGAATTTCAGAGATTATTTGGATATATGTGGAATTTTGCATATAATGATTTGGTTTCGAAAGAGGCAAAGATGGGAGTTTTATAACAAATGTGCTGACGCCAACATTTTTTGTGGATTTTAAGTGTGTTGTTTGTCATGATAAACACAAGAGCATGATTAATATGTTCGGAATGAGATAGCCAAGAAATTTACGTACTGAAGGAGTGCGGTTTTAAAGGGAATTCAATAGGTAAATGCGAAAGAAGCGTCTTACGTTGGTTTTTAAATGTTGAGAGGATGAATGTGGATCGAGTGACGAAGCAAATATACGAAGGTAGATATTGTGGATCAAAAGGAACAAGTAGGCCATTTAATACGTGGCTAAATGTTGTATACAAATGTCTGAAAAAAGAGACTAAGAGTTTTAAAAATGAGAGAGCATGCATGACTCGTTGTATGGATGTATGCAAGGATAGGGAAGTGTGGAGAAAGATATTAAGGATGGATTAGTCATGGAGTTTTTTTAAAGTATATTCTTGGTTTCTTACCTACCCCCTAATTAAATGGCGTGATTAGGTATAAACGTGTGTATATGTATCCTAATGTAGAGTTTTGGCATTTACAAAGAGTCACAAGTTGATACTATCGATCAAAAGAGACATAACACATGACGCGGCCTACTAATAAATGAAAGTAGATCTAGTAACCTTATTCACGGCCAATTAGGTTTTTTCTTTTATCATATGACTACACATAATCCTAGTAATACTTTTATATAAACTTTTTGTAAATCTCTATTATAGTCTGTGTGACTTAATTGTTTAACCCTGTTGTGGTCCTCGGAAGCTGCCCCCACCTTGATAATTAGTGGTTTGTGATTAAACTGGATGCTCACAACTCATTAATTAGTGCAGTGACATGGCACGGACAGAACCAGACCCAATATCTGCTGCATTATTTGGAGGTGGTGCCTCTGATCAGCCGGAGGATATTGTGTCCCCCTCCCATTACTTCTCATCACCCTACCCACACCCACTTCGTGGTGGGCCTAGACACGGCGCGGCGCGCTCCGACAAGGTGTAGTACACGGAGTAGAAAGGCTCCTATTGGGGGAGATAGGGCTGAGGTCGGAAGACTATGTCACCCAGTGGTTGTCAAGTATTATATTATCTCGTATTTAAGTGTGGTGAGATAGAGATAGAAAACATTGTTCTTTGTTAGAGATAGTTCCACGTTATTTGGTTCACCAAGATGAGTAGTCAATACCTCAGTCGTTTTTTAGTTCAGTCCTTTACCAATTTGTCACCTACATCCAAGCTAGTAATTTCCTTATATAATTTCTAAATAATTTTCAGTGATGCTTAAACTTGAAGATTAGGGGTAGTGTAACTTTGCTGAATAAATTAAATGTAAATTAATGAACTTATTTTCAACTCAAACAAGCCTGCCATTGCAGCGTAGCTCATGGAAGAATCTAAGATATTTTTGATAAAATACTGTCTCGAGGTTTCTGTGGTCAGCTATAAAAATCACTATAGCTTACAGTTGATTCACCTTTATTGCCACTTTGAACTAAATCACTTTTAAAAGGAGAAATAACATATTTGAAAAAAAAAATCGTTCAACTTGAACTATTCGTTCGTGAACTACACATCTCTAGTTGCTGCCATGGGCTGCCTTTATATTAATAATAATTTTTGCTAGGATTTTTACTAACAGTCAAAACTACCTGAAGTAGTTATCGAGCAGCTTAATGTATTAAGCTCATAATCGCCCAGCTGCTGTTGTCAGGATAGCAAGGTAGATATTTTCTCTTGGCAGAAACTGTGATACAACTATATTGCTCTAAATTTATTTTTATATGTGGCCTTGATAGTAATATTAATATTAAATAAATGGGAACGTAAATTGCTTCGAGTTCTGTTTATGTAGGCCCATGTATATTTATCTGTTTATAAATCCATTATTTTTAATAAGCTTATATATTTAGAACTATACTCTTATTCATCGTGCCATATTGGCCTCGGGTCCCTTCCCATGAACCTCTCGATCACCTGAACTAATCAGGGCATCAGTGGAGTTGAGTGTTCGGCGTCGTCCTTAGTCCTCAGCTGAATCCTGCTGGGTTACCAATAATAATTTTATATTTTAATTCACGCCTCAATATCTTGCTTCACTTCCAGTCATTTATTACTTAACTAGTAGATATGGCATATATTGAGAGCACTATTCTATAAGACTAGGTTGAGGCACTTAGAATACGAAGATTCGCGAAGAAACACGAACTCGCCCTCACACCTTTCCCATCACACCCTAGCTCATATCACGCACCATTTTTGTACCCGCAATACCAGCCGTGACGAAAGTTCACTGCTCACACCCGGTTCTTTTCGAAACCACTTCGTTCACTGATGAGATAGCATGATGGTATTATAGCTTATTTATTATATTATTATTAGCACCGCGTCTTACTACCCGTTCGGGTTATACGCACTTACGCTAATGTGTAATGATAGGGTGATTGTGAGATGAAATGGAGGACCTACAGTTTAACGTGGAATCCGAACCACGGTGGAGGCCTGGCATTCTTCACATTCACAAGTTGTGATTAATACACGTCTTGTTAGAGGTGAAGGAAGGGTTTGGCAATCAGATAAATCTATGCCGGGACCAAGGATTGAACCCCGGACCCTCAGCACAGAAGGCTGACACCTTACACCTAGACCACCAGGTCACCTTTTAGAGCTTATTAAAGTTCCCTAAAATACAAGGAGTACTATTTACCAATGTATATTATTTTGTTTTACATATCTTAAGAGGCATAAGTATAATTTAGATAAAGGAGGAAGAAGGTATGTGTGATGCACCTTTCAATTTATTTCATCCTTTTTTTTCAACAAATATGTAGTAGAATATAATTTTGTATAAATATGAAAATATTAACTTTTATAACTAATTGTAGGCCTTTAGGAAGAAGTTTTAAATTATATCAGATATTTAACTGCTATTATTTCAAGATAGCGTTTATACTAAAAAGTAGGTGAAATGTAGTAATTAACATGATTGTTCTGTTGATACCTTTCAAATATATTTTAGTGTAAATGCAATTTGAAATTACGTCTGCATTGATTTATAGCATCATCCAAAAAGCCTATTATGTTATACTTAACTTAAAACTATAAGCTTTATATATCTATAAACAGTTATACCCGTTTTCCACGCGAGAAAGCCGCAAAAAATCTCGATGAAATTCCTGGTTGCACGTGCTAGCCACTTTATCGTGAAGTTTTAAATCTCCCCTAGGGCCACCCCCGTTCAAATAAATTCGGATTTAATAATCCTGGGGATACTTACAACACAATAGCAGTGTGGTAAGTTTCAGATTTGTAACTTATCGGGAAATTTGGGAAAATTTCTGGAAAGATAAACAAACACCACACATTATTTAATGTATAAATTTATATTAATACGTTTTAGATAAAAATATGTATTAGCTTACTGTCAACAACCTGTTACGTAAACTGTTTAAGTTACTATAATACGGTGGTAAAGGGAATAGAGAGCCATCCATTGTCTTTTTAAAGAAGTTAATCACTTATAACCTATTATAATAAAATATATTTTTCTTAGTTATTCTTTGGTGTTTTTGAAGCACCAAAGTGTATTCTCTGGTAAGGAATGTAGCAGTGTAAATGATTTACCTCTTCAAGCAGACAACAGCACCCATAATTAAAACCAAATATCTTTGTTAGCAGAAAAGAAAACCGTACCTGGGAAGCCATCCTCATGTTGGACCATTGTATCCACCTGGATCCCATGTACTCCCCAGCCTACTTGCTATTGGCCAGACTCTATTCTGGTAGAGGGCTGCATACGGAAGTGGGACGGTTGTTGCGTCAAGTGATCAAATTAGAGCCGCACACCAACGACTACCTGGCAGAATACGCCGCTTGGCTTCGTGACAGGGGTGAGATATTCCATTCTTTATAACATTAATTAAATTTGGTTGAAAATTACATCTGGACACGGTAATCAAACCCAGGACTTTTGGTTTGGCGAGACAAAGTTTTTACCTCTGAGCTATCCTGGAATCGTCCCAGGCTCAGATAAATTATCTATTAATCCTTGGCGTGGTAAGCCAAATGTACTGGGTTTGATAACAGTGTCTTGGTGTTATATTTAAACTATATTTAATTTTATTTATAGATGTTCCAGCGACAGCTGTATCCTTAAGCAAAGTTAATTTTCAGTAGTCTGTTATACTATAGTATCTATTTATCTATTTAATTATTTAGTACCACGTCTTACTAACCGCTTGGGTTATACGCTTAAGTACTAATTACGCTAATGGATTAGGAATTGGGAAGGTTGAACTTAGAGGAAGTGAAACCACATTTTCCTGGAGGGAGAGTGGAAAACCATTTAGAAAAAAAACCTCCAGTTCATCCGATCGAGATTCGAAACTCGATTTCCCCATCCTCCGCAATGTGGCTCTACACGAAACTAGCGCATTATCCAACTAAGCCACTGAGGCTGGTGTCACTAGTATTAATTTATAGGTATTGATAATATCTGTCATAACTACCAGCTGCAGATAACGTTACTTGATGTATGAATACGTCAAAGTATATCTAGTCACGTTATATGGTTGTCAGATGTGTTCATTCATAAGAAAAATAGGTTATATAAAATATTATTTTACCTTACTTGTTTCCAGTCTCACAGTCCAGTATAGATACGTCATGAGAATCTAACCACCTTGACCTTGAGCGTCATATGGGTACTAGTCTTTCAGATGATAAGATGATATTTATTGAATATTTTATTAGTTTAATTGTGTGTAGACTTCATTAACCTTGAAAGGTAGAAGCTTTTCTTTCATGATTACACCATGGCACAGCTTATATGTACGATAGGTGACCTGGTGGTCTAGGGGTAGGTGTCAGACTTCCGTGTTGGGGGTCCGGGGTTCAATCCTCGGTCCCGGCACAGATTTATCTGATTGCCAAAACTTTCCTTCACCTCTGACAATACGTGTACTAATCACACTTGTGAATGTGATGAATGCCAGGCCTCCACCATGGTTTGGATTCTATGTTTAGCTGTAGATCTTCCATTTCATCTCACAATCACCCTACCATAGCACAATAGCGTAAGTGCGTTTAGCCCAAACGGGTAGTAAGACGCGGTGCTAATAATAATAATAATAATAATAATATATGTATGATAGGGTCATACCCTGTCATAGTAAAACTGCTACCCTTTAGATTAAATGGAGGTTAATGTAATGGACATAAAATCAGTAAATAACATTACTAGTTATAGAAATAAAGGAAATGGTTGAAACTTTTGAGTAAGAGAACCATTTATTGAATGTATTAATACATACTCTGAGCGATTATGGGATGCTCATCAATATTAAGATAGTCCTATATCATAATTGACTAGACTCTTACAAAATGCTACCTGTTGAATTAATATATTAGTTGCAGAGCATTGTTACGAGAAATAAAATAATTGTATGGGTTAAAAAATATATAAGTAAATATTGGCAGCATTAATTTTTTCTATATCAGCAGTATTATTTTTTATCAGTGTTGATAATTTCTATATAAAATTACTGGTGCTTATTATGAATCTATGAAAGTAATTGTAGTGCTTTTTTAATGTCTGATTGCGATCAACAATTTTGGGACTGTTTATAACAGCCAGAGAGAATTCCAAAATGTAAAACTTGAGAGATTTGTAAGTAGGTTAACCCTTCCTTATAAATGTATCTGTAAATTTTTTTATTTTTACTTTATGAAAATACTAAATCATTTTAATTTATCAAATTTTTTTATTTTTCTCTTTTATAGGACGGTCTTGGGAAGCATTAAGATACTTTCTTAAATCGTTGACTGTTTCTGTAGTCCACGGAGAATCTTTATTAGGAGCATCAAGAACTTTGAGAGACATGGGACAATATCCAAGGATCTATCAACTAAGAATAAGGTAGTCCCTCCTGATATTTTCTCTGTCGTACTTCAGAAATGTTATAAAATGTCATATAAATAAAGTATAATTTGAAGTTGGGTGACACGGTGTGTGTTAAGTGTAAAGTTGCAACTCAGACTAGAAACCTTAAAGAGCTGAAACTTTGAAACGTACTTTGAGAAACATGAGAAGTTAGTTTGTTTTTATTCCTAGATCTATTGAAAAGCCGGCGTATTAGAACCAGTAGCTAATAATATATAGTTCACTCTCAGTATGTAATTGAGAAAATCGTATTTTTTTGTTGTTTTCTAAATAACTTAAATCACTAAAGAGAAACGTTTTCCTCAAATACAAAAAAAAAGTATTTCAAACGTAGCTCGAAAGAGACACATAAACCGCAAATCTAAAGATAAGCTCGAATATTAAATCCAAATCGAAATCTTAAACTTAAATTTCAAAGTTAATTCTCAAGTTCAAAATAAAAATCCCAAATTAAAATTCAAAATAGATACTATAAATACTAGCCAAGATAAAATTTTTAACCACTATTCCAAAGGGAAATTTCAAAAACTAACCCAAAGACCTCAAAACCAAAAAAAAAAATGTTTTGACTCAGTTAACGACACGGGTATACAACTACACTTAATGCTTTTTGTATTGTTTGAGAATAGTATGTAATAACATTAACTTGTAGTTTTGGTAGAAACGCTGTAAGTGAATTTAAAATTTAACTGTTCATAAATGTAGAACTAAATTGGGAACCAGCTTTCTTGAATGTAAGTAATATATTGAGTCTAAATTCATCCATAGTAAAATAATTAGAATGAAAATGAGAATATTGATTTTTATTTTCCATGTTTAAGAAATGTGTAATATTTTATTGATGTAGTGGAATATTAATTAAAGGTTATAATTAACGTGTATTAAATAGTAGATACCAATTTATTTAATATAATAAAATACACCTTATCAGAGGCAGACAAATCGGTAACATCAATTTGCCCCATTTGACCCATCTGGAAATAGTCCAGCTGACGAACATGTCCGAGACGACGTATTTCCTGAAAGCCAAGGGAGAGGTTACAGTCTAAGTGGTCACTTTATCGACCAGGGGGATGAAAACGATGGGAGAGGAAGAGTGTTGTGACTAAATCTTCATCTCCGTTTCCCTAATCCCCGAGGAAGGAAACCTGTGTTTTTGTTTTATTCTCTGGTCAGCCACACACTTAAGAGCTGACCGCACACTGGGAGGACACAGAGGTGTGGTTTTCCATTGGGGTTTTTGGGTAATAGTTCACCATGCTGAGGTAAAATGATTATTAAAGTGAACGTGTTCTTCTAGAAAGGTCATCACAATTTTCGGTAGCTTACGATTCTTGACCCATTTTAACTATACATAACACACACACATATATATATATATGAGTTCTAACTGTTCGTGCTAATTTTAATTAATTTACCTTTAAATTCTACTGAAAAATAAATTAATAGAATATGTTTGTAAAATAAACTGTTGACATTTTAAATTATCATAATTTTGTCAAAACCCAAAGTGTACACCAATTTTGTTGCCTTTTTTTCCAATGAACAGTTATTATTGATACAAATTCCTATATATGATCGCAATATTTATAAAAAACCCTTTTTTTATCTTATTATTTATTATTTAGAATACCTTATTGGATTTTTTTGTCTATCAAATTCAACTTAAAAAGAAAATTATATCTCTGAATTTATTAGTCTTACGTAAAAAGTCAAAATAATCTTTTGGCATCAAATCAGCTAAATATCGTGAGAAAAAAATCACAATTATAATTTAAACAAATTGGTTTAAAAAATTAATAACGGGATGTCATTAATACATTTCAATAGGTTTATTATTCTTTATATTTTATTTGAGATATTTCCCGTGCTCTTTCTGAAAAAAATTATTATATCTGCATAAGATAATTTTTATGATCAAGAGCGAAAGGGCCAACCAATTTTTCCTCGAAAATTATTTTCACATATATTTCAGGGTTTCATTAAATGCAACAGTAGACATTGGACCGACGGCTTTATTTCGCCTCCAGTGTAGGTTGTACTACGGATTTTTATTCCTCAAGAAATTGTTTTGTCAACACCTGCTTGATTTGAACCCATGAACATCGGGTCTTGAGGCCAGCACCTTACCTTAAGACCACCAAGGTCTATGGTCTTATTCTAATAATAGACGAATAGAATACCTAAATATTGTGGTCAATTAAAAATTCAATTTGGGACATGTAAAGGGTTTTTCCGATGTGTCGCAGGTTTATGGTAGAATCAGACTCTTTTGTAAGAAACCTAGTATTTTTTTACCAAATGCTGCTTTCCAGACCCATTTCTTCACAGAAACATCTGGAAGCACTGGAGATCTAATCCAGGACCTCTGGAACTATAGCCAGGAGCTCTGATCCCTTGACCACAAAGGTGGTATCAGTACATATAAAATAAAAATAATAAGATGATTGTGAGATGTGGTCAATTTTGGAAGCATATAAAATAACATGTTTGTATTTTACGAAAGTACAGTTCAATTTCTCAAGTAGTAGGTTATATAAGAAGTACAGAAAGTATATAATACTACTCAATGTTGTTTCAGAGCTCACATTACGAGGAATCAACAGAGCAGGAGGTTCTACTCCGGGGACATCTACGTCCGCGGCTGGACCCTGCACATAGAGCCACAATACAGTGAGGAGAGATCCACTAAGATTGCTCTAGGGGGCGAAGGCCATCCAAATGAGAACGGGGCCCCCAAGAAGACACTTTGTCCCGCTAGAGAGATCCCGAGCATCTCGAGCCACTTGGAGCAGGACTCGAACAGATCTCAACAGACTCGGTGTAGGAGCAGAGGGTCGAGGAGAAGGGGTGGTTCCCCTAGAAGGCAAGAATCGGCCGGGGAGACGGGGCGGAATATGCCACCGCCCCTTCTGGTACAGAACCTTTTAGAGACCTTAAAGTGATCGGGGCTGAATGTTTGTCGTGCGTGTGTGTGTGTGTGTGAAAACTTTTTTATTTGCTCGGGGACCACTTTCGGAGCAGTAGCAGCGGTGAAATATCTGTAGAAAGTGTTTGTGGAAAGTTGGTGTGTGAAACCTTATACGACTGTGTCACGAAGAAACTTCCATTCGGCCTTCACCCGGACTTTTCTAAGGACTTTATGATTACAGTATTATGGTACTGGTGGGATTTCCTTTCTTCGACTTACTGACATTTATTAAGGTGGGATTTTGGGAAGTCCAAGCTAGCGTCAGTATTTCAGCAGTTTTTATATCAAAAAAGAAAAAAATTGGTTAAATAAATCAAAGATTTCTCTAGTAGAATCATATAGTTTAATTTTCTATACATACTAATCGCAATAGGGCTTGACAATCTGTCAAGGATGTCCTATAATTCGATAACTTTTTCTCTTCACTTAAGAAAATTCCTATCACTTGCTAATATAATCAAGATAAATATTCAAGAATACTTGTTGAAATTACAATTTTTCCAAATTTCTACCCTTTATCTTTCTACTGGAGAAATAATTGATCCATTTTAGAGAAAAGAATTCTTGCTTTGTAAACTACAAGCTCGTTTAAATTTTTTTACGTCACTTTTTCACCATCCCAGCTTAAAATTACTTCTTGGTGTTACATTTTTACTTATAAGTTTTAAAATAGTAATTTTGAGTAAATTGTTCTTAGTTTATACTTACATCTAAACAAATGTATGTGGTTTTTGCGCTGTTGATAGTTGATACATATATATATATATATGTCATCATTGGGTCTTTAATTCCAAGCCTTTTCATTTAGTTGTGCACAATTTTTTACGTTTTTATTGGTCAACTTGACACTTTGACTGCTATATTTATAAGTTTTTTCTGACAGTTTTTATTCTATAATAGTTCTATATAAATATTTTCTAAAAATAGAAGCACTACTTATTTAAATTTTACTAAATAATATTTTTTCTTGAAATTCATTGGTTGATAATACACCTGTATTTTAAAAATTATGCAAACCTACACAATAAATCAAATTTCAACGTGCATGGAAAGAAAATAAATTAAATCATTATTTTGTTTTATACAACCATTATTTAAATAACGTTTTTAATACCTTTTGAGCCTTTTAACTTGATATTCTTTGTAGTTTGTGAGTATATTTTAAATTTTTGTTCCATTCCTTAATTTATCCAAGAGCAGCTACCAAGATAAAATCAATATTCAAATTATTATCAACCATAAAAAAGGAAGGTCCTTATAAATTATTCAAAATACAGTGCTTAAATTATACCGATAAACTTTATGAAAAGTTCTGTAGGTGAAAGAATGGATGGTTTATAGTTAATTGAATTGAATGAATACTTTTTTATATGTATAATTCTCAAACTTTTGAATAGTTTTTAAATAAAATTATATGAAATCTAAATACGTTTTAAACATAAAATAAAGTAGCCCGTTGTGTATAGAAAAAATAAATTTGCATATGAAAATAACTTTGTTTACATAATTAAATTTAGAGGCTACGGTAACAAATATTTAGGAGAACGTTTCTGACTAGACTAAAAAAAAATACATTTTATTTTTCTAGCACTTTCCTGTCCTTACACGAAATCAAAAGATCCATATACTATTTTGATCACAGCATATAAATAAAAATAAGGAATTTCATCTACTAAAGTTCTGTGATGAATTCTAGGCTGTGGTTTGAATAACGAAATGAAGCATGCGATATCATCCTATATAATATTCTAATAAAAGAATAACATGGCTTTCTCATATTGTTAATATAAATATTAGTATTAAAAGTGCATCAGTATGCGACCAATTACGTATATAGACTGATAGTCATGAATATAGTTCATGTTGAGTTTGACGTATGTATAATACACTTAAAGATGCCATGTTAAAATTTTGTTTAAGGTAAATATGTATTTGATACAACCATAATTTCATCATATTAGTTAAGACAAAATCGAGTGAAACCATGATCATGGGGAACAAATTTTGGAAATTAAAAAATTATATAGGCCTGTGTGTTTATCAAAAATTTATTTCATTGTTAATTCCCATAAAGTACCTAAGGTATCTAATGTAAGTAATGTAAATCTAGTAAACATTTAAATGTCAATAGTGAATGAATTTGAAGTTCATACAATTACGTTTAGAAATAGTACAATAACACATTATGTCTCTAAGTCCACATTAGCATTTTAACAAAAGAATACATCCATATATATTCACCTATATTATTAACTATATTATTATTCCCAAAATAAACAAAGGGGCTAACTAACATATTTTACAATTTTTTATATCTGAGTTAGATTAATGTCTGCGTATTGTGGTTCAGAAGCTTAAGTTAAATTATTGTTCTCTCTATTTTCAAAACAATTCCAATATTTAAGACTATATAAACCTGGAAAGCTAACTGCACGAAAAGTAGGGCTAACTGACGAATGAGTTCAAATGACTATCCTAACTGAATGGATTTAGCATAAATATCATTATTTGAATTAGAGCGTAAAATATATGAAGAAATTATAGGACAACGAAAGGGAAGTAAAAATACACGATAAAAAAAATAACTAATTTTATTTTCAGGATAATCTATGTTAATTATGGTTTTTACGACCGTAAGTTTTAATTGGTTATAAATTCAAACGTGTTTATTATTTTAATGTGGGCTTAGCTAAAGAAAATTGATCTATTATTCTTATTAATGGATTATGCATCCTTGATACAAATTGGAGTTTACCTTAGTTAAAAATATAATTACATCAAAATTTACGATACTATTTATATAACGTTACTTACAAAAATACATTTAAGAATTTGGATTTAATGTGCATTTGGTTATTCCATCTCTCATTTTGATTAAATAAATATTCCATGTATTCATTTCATGATTGATTATGGGAATAAAAGAAAATTATAATTTGGTTCTGTATTGATATATGTTCAACATTTTCGTCCCGAAGTCTTTCCTAGTTTTAGGGATAGGAATGAGTGTATTGAGAAATGCCTGGATAAATATATATCATTTATATATATACATATAAGGATGAGTTTATTTACTATATATAAATTATTAGAATATTAAATTTTAAGGAGCGTGGAGAGTATGAAATCCAGTCAACTTGCGTTTATAATTTCGATTTATCATAAGAAGTATTGGATGAGGCAGGGTAATTAACTAAAATGTAAATAGTTGAAGCAATGTATTATCAAAGCTCTTCAAATTATTGAAAGTATTAGTTTAAATATGATGATTATTTAACTACTAAGAGTACTTTTAATATCTAGGTATAAATATTTTAAAGTGCTGAATTCAACTTAATAAATTCCTTGATTTCATATTCCAAGTTCATTATATTTGTTTACATTTTACAATATTTAATTTTTATATAAAAACGAATGAACATCCAGGAGCATCATCAAATACAAATCAATCTATTTTTATCACCACATCCTACTTTAAGTTTCCTTATAATACTATACAAAACTTACTTTAAAAATGTATTAAACCTATTCTACGTTGATATATTATATAGTACTTGTATGCACATAATTTAAAGAGTAAATAGTTTTAATATTAAACACATTTGTATTCATAATAAATAAATATTTAGTTTTTCTTTGAAACTAAGCTATTACTACTATTTGTTTTTTTCACATATTACTGGGCAATGAGCTTTTTATTTTGTTCTGTTAATTCTTAAACAATATATATCAACACATAAGCATAAGGCTTTTTACATTATTAATTATATAATATTAGCAATATTTTTTTTACGCTTTGAGCCTATGTATATATACATACTTATCACAATATAATATATTTCCATTACATCAACTATGGTAGTATGTAAATTAAAGGTATGAACTTTGTGTAAACGTTTTTTAATTATAATCTTCAAAAAAGTACAATAAAAACATGTAAAACCATTTTAATAAGAAGATTGGTGTTATTTTTCAATTTTGATCTAAATTACCGTAAAGCTAAATGTATTTATAAAGTGAGTCAATATCATAAAAATACAGTATTTTATTGAATCTTATTATTTCAAAGATATATTTTTATAGTCGGATCAACATAGGAATTTTAAAAATCATATTCAATTCACTTTAACCTTTTCATACACCAAGACAATATGATATACATATTTAACAGTTGGTGTGAATTAGGACCTTTTTAGAGATATATAGTGAAATTTTTCGAAAAATTGGAATTTCTAAATTAATTTTTATATCTTTTAATCAGAAAGAGTGAAAGAGAAAGGTGATCATCACTCTACTAAGGATTTTATTTCAAAAAAATTGTCTACTCGGTTTTTTGTATGCTTATTTATTTTTGGAACCCTCAAATATAAGCTATATATATATATATATATATATATATATTTATAAATGAATACAAAATTATTACGGTAATATACTTCAAATAATATGTGTAACCTTACCCATCTTCCTTCAAAATAGAAATTATAGATTGCAAAGTGTACTTTAAACACATTAACATAAATATATTGATATACTAATTGAGTGCGATATTGGTCAACATGCAAATGTTACAAAAAATAAACAAAACATATCATAATTGTTTAGACTAATATTTTTTTACCCTTTTCGGTAAAATATTATACCTGTGTATTATAAAAAATAGTTAAAATTATGATTTTATTTAAGAAGGGTCGTTGGCTACTATTAGCATCATGATTAGTGGCGGTAATAAATTCAGGTTTCGTTTGAACTTATTCAAATTTGCAAGTGGTAGGATGATAGTATAAGTAAGTTTAAAACGAACACGTTAACTATCCATGTAAAAATCAATCTGCTGTGTTTTACTATACATTTTTAGTACGCATGTATTTAACGCACTTTCTTAAGATAATGTTTTAGTTATGCGAAAGTTAGAAATAAAATGTTAGTAGGCATATGGTGAAACTATTTAAGAAAAAAATACCCTCAATTTAACCAACTGGGGTTAGAACTGCGACCTCAGCGTCACTACCGAAAATCCCCAATTTGATTTAGATAGGTAGTATCCTCTTTTGGCAGCCACAATGTTTCTCTATCAATTTTAATTTAATTATAAAACCTACTTCAGTGGCCGCGTAGTCCAAGCCGTTACCCTCGTCTTAGACTAGACTAGTGGCTCTTAACCTTTTATTACGCGTGGCCCAATAAATATCCTACAATATTTTCGTGGTCCCATAGTTCTTACTTATATATTAATCATTAAGATCTATCTTAAAATAGTGGCTTTATTTGCTGATTATAAGAAAACACAAATTGACTTACTTAAATGTACTTAATGGGATTTCTGCTGTTGAACACTTTATACTTATTCATATATTCTCGTTTCGAGTGTATTATTTAATGATATTTGCGTTCAGGAGTCGATTCGGAGTTTCACTGGCTTGTTTTAATAATTACCACTGTGGGAAATCCCTTTTCATATAAATAAGTCGAAATAAAGGGCAGAAAATTTTGAATGGCGATGGTATAAAGATGGAGATTATTTTTACTCTCCGTACTTCCCCTCCCCTCAATTACCCCGGAAAATCAAGAGTCTACTGTACTTAAATACTTACAATCATAGAATTATTTCTTCCAAAATGTAAAATTTAAGAATCGCTGGCATAGACTGCTGTTGACAGGAAAATAAGGTTTAGAATCCAAGTCGGGTGCACTGAAGGAGGTTTTTCCAAAATGGGTTTCCACTATTCCGCCACGAAAATGCGGGTACATATCCTCTAAGTTCAACCTTTCTCATTCCTAATACATTAGCGTAATTAGTACATACGCATATAACTTGAATAGGTAGCAATACGTGGTGCTAAAAAAATTTAACGTGATATTGTGTCATATATAAATGTATAACTTCATAAATAATATTTAATAATTATGAATACCAGGAATACATCTATTACTAATAATAGAGTAAAATATTATCGATGTTGGTCGCAAAAAAATGATATATTTTTGTTCTTTCAAAAGATCCTTCCAACCAGAACATTACTAAAGACTAGAGAAGGTCTGTGGGTTTATTTAAATAATAGATTTACTTTATATGGTAATTCTATAAGTTTAAAAACGTATTAGTCTAGTATGACATTAAAAAAAATAGAAACCTACCCTTAGGGATATTGTTTCTAAGGCTATATTTGTAAGGTTTATCTACCAATAGGGAGGTCTGTAGAAGTGACATAATATCCTTGATTGGAAAGTGTCGGATCAATGGCTTTAGGTTGTTTCCTCCGGCACTCTACTCCGGGAGAGAGTGAAAGGAAGAGATGACTCTAACAACCTTCCCCCCCCCATCCCTGTCTCTCCATCACAGCCTCCCAAGTGAAAGGACCGATGGAGTGTTGTACACACTGTGAGCCCAAGATAACAACCCCCTTACCTACCCCATTCTCCCTACAATCCATGTTCTAAACGAGGACAACAACGCAAGGGGCTTCGATCCACTAAACCCTTGTGTCACAAGCAAATACGTTATTCAATTTTCTTTTTAATCCTGTTTTTTTCCTATTTTCCTCCGCAACTTTTTAATTTTTTTCAAACTTCGCTTGGAGTCCCTCACTCCTCATGTAGGCTTTTCATTTTAATTCGCTTTTTATTTCTGTTTATATCGTCTTATTTAGGCTGAATTAAATGTTACTATCTTCTTTATATGGGGTGTTCCCGGATTTAACAGCAAAATTTAAGGAAGCTGAGGGAACAAAAAACTTACTCAAACTGTCCTTTGGAGTGTGGCTTGTTTTTGCTTAAAGTTCAAGCAAACAGAAAAAACTAAAGGAATACATGTTTTTATGTAAAAAAGTTAAGTTGCGCTAAAATTATTATGTTTATCTAAAAAACACCTTTGTCTATGATGACTTCGGAGGAATCCGGCATGAAACTTACAAAGTCCATGAAAAACCATATTATTATTTTGCTAAAAATATGAAATAAATTAAAATATTATTAGTTAAAAATTGCGTTGAAATCTCTGCATCATTATATTTAATTTAAGCTGACATTTTAGCTATAAATATATTTTTAATACTGTTAGTATAGTAAAGGAACGCAAGCCTGTGAATAAGCGATAGACATGCAATGTTGGTCAACCACTCGTTCTGTTATTGATAGTTTATATTCTTGTATCTGGGCTGGTAGCCATCATTTTAAACAAAATTGATTAATCGATTTATTCAATACCTATATTTTGATTGTGTTTCGATCTCCAAAGCTTCCAGAATTGTTTTGTGAAGCAGTGGGATTTGAACGGAGTCATGAGGACAAATGAGGAGCTACTTGATTAAATAATTAGCAGCTCCAGTATAGAAAACTTATATTAATGGCAGGAGGGTTCATTTTGCTAACCTCATGACACCTTCTGTCATCAAAGGTTGGCATTATCATCGCTAACCGTGGCAGCTGTCCCGTTGTTATAGCTCTCTTACAGGCTAACAATATTGAGTTTTTAGGGGTTATTTCAGTTTGCTTCAAAAGGAAACGAAAACAAGCTAGTCTCTAATGGAAATTTTCATCAAGTTTTTCAATCCCCTATCACTTCTTAAATTTGGCTCTTTATTGCGGGAACACCTGTATATACAAGTTGTCCCAATATAAAACTCCAAACCTTACTTCCGTTTACTATGGCTGCGAATAAAAAAAGGTGCATACAAATGGAGGTTGTTAAATACTTCCTTTTCGACGTGTAGCATATGGAAAGTTCTGAAACATTAAATCATAAATTAAGCCTATGATCGAATGAGAAAAAATCGGGAACAATTTTTTTAAATTGTAACCAGTCCCAACGAATAATTAAATTTTTCATCAGTAGATCGAAAAGGTTTAATTTTACAACCTATATTTTTATGAACGTTTATTCTGATCATGGTAATGAAGTTTGGTGGATCAAGCTGGTACATGATATGGTATATAAAAAATAGCTGATAATATAACAAATTTAATAGAAATGATAAATCTACTCAAATTCATTTAGCACTGAAATAAAGTGCGTTTAGCTGGATATTTATTTTTGAATCCATTTCTTCAGTTTCTTTTAGCACCTTGTCTTAGCAGCCGTTTGGGTTATACGCTTTTACACTAATTACAATTATGATTTTAGGGATTATAAAGCTATATTTATAGGAAGTATATTAACATTTGCGTGGAGTGAGAGTTGAAAAACCACTCTCAGTACACCCGACCGAAATTCAAACCTAAATCTCCTAGTCATTGGCAATCTAGTTTACTGCGAGAGTAGTGCCTTATAGCATGCAGCCACAGAGGTGGCTTGGAGCAAAAAATATTTTTAAATGACGTGGATAAATAAATTCCTACTGTTAACAGATGAATGTGTAGAGTCTGCGTGACGTTCGTTTGATATAAGACGATCGCTGGCGCACAGAAAAGGTAATTTACCGTTTAAGAACCCGTTGGTGGGTTGCTAAACGTTGCTTTTCACGGTCTGGGATACACTTTCTTATATGGTAGCATTTTTGTTAAAGTATGAAACGACTATAGTAAAAGAAGTTTCAAGTAAAACTACTTAGTTGAGTGAAACATGCATCCATTTACTTAACTAGTTAAAAAAAAAGTGAGAAATCAATATATTTAAAATATCGAGATGCTAGTTAAGAAACAATTTAAGGCTTATTTTATTAAATTATTATATTATAGGCTTGTACAAATACACATTTATGAATTTATATACACCATTAAAAAAAGAAGGGGTAGGGTGGGAAGGGGAGTCTGGAAAAAAAGTTAATGGATTTGTAGATTTTAAAAAAAAATCACAAAATTCTGAACTTACGTCGGGCACTACTACAAGCCCTGTGACGTGGACAGAGTAAGAAAGTTGAATTAGGCAATATTTTACCAGAGAACGACTTGTTTTATATAACATTATATATTAATTAGTAAGAAATAATTTTTACAATAATTTTATTTTTCTATAAATTACATAGCGACCATATTTGAGGGGGTCGGTACAAAAACATGAAAGCACTCATTTTAAGAAAAAATGTGATTGCAGGTATTTCTGGTAACTTACCTCTCGAAGTTAAAATATTTTTTATGGTCAGTCAAGATACTTTTATTTATTTCTTATAGATATATTTCATGATTTTATAGAAATCTAAATAGTGAATGTATCTCATCTAGATCTATGAAGACTATCATTCTTTTGGGTTGGTCCCCTTAATCTTTCACTAATGCAAGTGGAGCACTTGTGACAACAACGTTTCTATTACAGTAGGAGCCTTACGTGACTAATGAAACAATGAAATTAACTTAAGAGTTGAATTAGAACACATGTTTTAAGCTAATGGAACTGTTGTATTGTTCACAGGATGGAAAGTAAATGCGCTTCCAAAGATGAAGCCTGTTCATAGAGCATAAATTCAGTTTCACATGAAACTGGTGTTAAGTTTCTCAAGAAACACCTACACTATGAAACATAACAAGGTAGCAATTATTCAAGACATAGTTTGTAATAGTGTGTAGGTGCGTGTGGGTATGACAAAATTAAATGTTCATATTTACGAAAATTTACAGAAACTGTTATGATTATTGTGGGAATTCACGTTCATATGTGAGATCTTAGTTATTAAATCTTACTATCATTTTTACAATCTAAGAAATAAATTATTTTCCTTTCAACACAATGACCTTATGCTAAGATTTATTATTTATTTATTATTTAGCACCGCGTCTTACTACCCATTCGGGTTATACGCTTAAGTACTAATTACGCTAATGTATTAGGAATTGGGAAGGTTGAATAAAGGAAGTGAACCCGCATTTGCGTGGAGGGAGAGTGGAAAACCATTCAGGAAAAACCACCCCCAGTTCACCCGACCGAGATTCGAACCTCGATCTCCCCGTCCTTGGCAGTCGGGCTCAACACGACTAGCGCGTTAGCCAACTACGCCACCGAGGCGGGTCCTTATGCTAAGAAAGAGGAGACTTTTTCTTTAATGAAGTGCAAACGTTGTGTCTTGTAGAGGAAATGGGATGACCATATGGTCTAAAATACCCAGCCGCTATTTGCGTCTTGACCTCCCCGTAGCTAGTGGCCTATATCAGACAATACGAGACTGATGCAATGCCCCACGTGCATAGCACTGAATATAATATGTAAAATATATTAGTATCATTATATTATAACATTGTATTATTAATACTATCCACATCAGTGGGAATAAGTTCTAAATGCCAATCTCATTTAATTTGGATCTATAGTGACGGGAATTAAGTGTTCGACCCACAGCTAGGTGTACTGTGCCACATCCCGAGTCACTCATTGGAGAAGGGCGTGGTCCTAGAGCTGTTGGCACTGACTGGTCCCCTAAAGTCAGGGTCAGTCCAGGAGAGTGTTGATGTTTGGGCGCCACCTCGTTGGCGATAGCGAGACTAAACATTAACGAGGAAAGTCGTTCAGTCACCAGATGTAGATATTAAAATCAACCCCCCTCCCCCTCGTAAGGTAGACCCGGATAAATAAGGGACCCCTCAGTCAGGGATCAACTGCTTGTTAGGCAACGAGGCTCCCCATTAAGCCCCTAGGCTTCCGGGGCTTACTTACAAAGTTGTTTAACATCTAAGAAATTAGCAATTCATAACCTTATTGTAAATCAAATTATATCTGTAGTATTATGTTTTGAAAAAAACATATTATGAATGATAAACTTTTTTTCTCTGTCAAGGTTGGCTATTCTTATGCTACTATGAATGGGCCCCTGAAATATAGTTGGAGTAATCAATAGAAAAAAATTAGGACCACAAAAAAATAGAGTGTTAAATACGCCCGAAGGGCGTGCACAAAATGTCAGGCCCAACAAACATTCCTTATCTCCATATAAATTACCCTTTCCCCTTAAAGGTGTGGTTAAGCCTTCGTCTTAGTTTCAATATACAATATAATCAAGTATTCATCATGAAATGAAATGGGGTGAAGCATATAATTATTCACATAGGGGAAATATGAGATGAATCATTAATAGGTTAGTTTAAAATAACCAGTCAATTCTTTTACCAACTTATCCCGGGAAAACAATTTATTGATCCTACTCTTACTTAAGGAAATATGAACATTCAGAGTTGCGAGTGGCCACCGCGAAAAAATAATTAATTAATTAAAGGGTACATCTCAACTAATTATAATGCTACTCTACACTAGGTACAGTCACTTCCAAAAAGAGTGTCCTCTCAAGTCCATCTTCAAATACCATCGTCTTTGCGAGAAAAAAAAACAACACAATTATTGCACTTAGCGGTCTTTGCGCGTAACCATACGCTCCACGGGGAATCCTCCGTGGTGTCCAGTTGGTCGGCCACTCGGTCGTGCCTCCGGTCCCTAGCCCTGGATATGCAACCAGTGAGGCGTACCGCTGAGGTGGTCCGTGGTTGAACGTACACCGTCCGGGGACCAAACTCCCGGCCCCTGACGCCGAACCCCGACCCTACAAACCCCATATATATGTAGCATGGATCCCACCAACACAAAAAAATATAACCTCTCTTTACAAAGATCAAATACCATTTAACCATACCTCAGAAGGTATAAATACCACTATCATTCTAAGCCCCCAACATTATAGGACTCAAAATTCTAATTTACCGCTCCCAACTGTCTGTCAGGTAATATGAGTACACAATAACCAGCTTAAGTATTAAACATAAATATATCAATTACCTAACTATAACCCCTCGCTGAAACAACAATATGTACATAAAATGCTGGGCTCATTAGGTATTATCATACCGGTAGTGCCCTTAAATAAAAATATAAATGATCAATCTAATCCTATTTGACCACACATAAATTGTTCCCCAACACATTACCCCCCTTAGCTGTTCATTAAAGACACCAATTAGTAACCTAATACTGTGTAGGAAGAAGGTCGTTAACATAATTAACCCTTAACTTAATCACCAACGAAGAGTTTTTATATTACCCAGCCTCACGCCAAGTAGTTTTCCTCCTTCCAGACCGGCCCATTATTTCACTAATATCCCAATAGAACGGGTACAACTATATAAACATTACCAAACTAAAACCACTCAGAAAGTTGAAATAGATCGTTCAAATAATAAAGATTAAATAGTAATAATAGGTCTACCTTACCCCTGCCACAAAACTTCGCTCCAAATCCTCCTCCTCGGAGACAGAGGGTCAACACCGGCCAGGCTTTCACGTACAACCCACTTACACACTTGAGTCCGTCTCGCGGAACACTCACTCCAACTGTCCACAATTTCCTCCACCTGTTCACCGAGCAAGTTCACACATCGCCCACGGATAGTTCATAGCGCCGTTGGATGAACTGCCGTGCCACGTGGCGGGAGTAGGTACCTGTAACTTCCTCTTATCGCAGGAAGTATCCGAAACCCCTGTGTGCATGCCTCCACAAGATACCAATATTAATTTAGCGGGCCAAGCTAAATATCGGATGAGAAGTCCGTGTGACGGCAACCATTACAACTGAGTGGGGATTTTGCTAAATGCTCTCACACTCACCCACCACACAAATTCGAGAATATTTATTCTAAGACTCTCTGTTACTTATCCCGACCATATTAGCGTAGTTTTTAATATGTGCGTATAGCAAGAGTGGTCAATAAAACACATATATAATTTATAAAGATTAACAAGAAGTCAGTTTGTTACAATTGATTATTAAAATAATACTACCCTGGTTTCAGTTCTCAAAACTGGGAAGGTGTTTTATAAAAAATATTACTAAGGATATAATAATAAAATTATGAATGTATACATAAAAATATTACTAAACAAATTCCCAAAATATTATAAAGTGGGTAAGGATTAAAATAGCAAAAAATAGATTCCACTATTAGAATTAATTTTCAAACTTTAAGCAGGACAAATATTAAATCACCTGTAGTTAAAACATGTCTTTGTCGAGGTCTTTGTGCTCATTTGAAATAAATGTATTTTTAAGTTATTAACTTTTTCGACAAACCAGATCTTGATTTTAAAATTTTTTTAAAATACTTTCATACATTTTTTAGCTTTTATATTCATTTAAGATGACTATAATATAAAATTTAAATGAAATAATAGAATAATATAGACATATTAAATAATTGTTCATAATTGTTTCCCAAAAAAGAGCAACATGGTTCGTCAAGCTATGCCATCAGAAGATGCTTATTTTCGTTATTATGTGGCTCCTGAATAGGCGGTAGCTTATTATTCGATATTTAGCTATGTGACAGTAACGCTATGGATGAAGATAATTTTTACATTTTGTGTTTTTTTTTATTTTTTGCATACCTCTAAAGAATTAAAACTGTCTGCTATATCAAACATTTCTGTTTCCATTAGTGTTGCAGTTTTGAGGCCCCTTCCCCCTCCCCCACTTTTTATTAATTTCCTGTTATTTTTTGATTTCCAAACATTTCAAATTGTATCTTATCTAGGGTGATCCTTTTAACAATTTGCCAAAATTAAATTTTCTTCCACACTGAAAGGTAGATTTTCTTATAGTTTTGGAGAAATTTCAACCCCAACCCATTTATGTTCTCACATTACCATCCGATTTGGAAATTTTAAGATTTATTTGGCTATTTAATATGGTTATTCTAAGTGACTGCTTGGTTACAATTTTCAACCACACCGAAAAATTGTTGTCCTACATTAGTTGTATCAATGTCAAGAATATACATTTCCCATTTTTCATTGTTAAAATTCCATTTATTCAGACATAGTTTGGTTTTCTGAGAAGATATATTTAATTTCATGCCAAATTTAAATTTTTTCCACGAGAAGCTATTTTAGTTCATCTAGAAAATTTTGAGACCCAACTTTTTGGAACCAATTATGGAATCTCAAATTTTAGTATTTTTGATTTTTGACTAATTTGAATGGTTATCCTAACTTCTTACAAGTATTTAAAACTTCTACTAAACTTAAAAAGGGTTTAAGCCGATATTATTTTTTTGAAATTATTAGTTTTCCTCCAACCCAGATATTAATTTAAAATAAAAAACTTTAATACTTTTCTAGATATTTGCAAAGTTTCTATTTTATACCATACTAAAAGGTGTTTTTTCTAGAATTTTAGAAATTTATTCTCATTGACTATTTCCCAATCACCAAACTCACCGTCCATTCTATAATTTAAAATTTTAAAAATTTTGAAATTTGCAGTGTGGTCTCTTTACAGTCTCACTAATTTCAATAATTTATCTCACCGATGGTTGATAGTTTTAGTTTTGGAAATGTCCATTCTCAACCAATTCCCTTACCCTCGTTTTGAATATTATATCTTTAAAATTTTCTTGTTATTTGTATTTGACACTTTAAATTATTTAATAAATTATTTAAATTTTCTACTGTACCTACCTACCAAAAACTTTTTTTTTTTTAGTTTTTGAAATTTTGTGGGGAGCTTCTTTTTATTTTAGAGTCCTTTAATTTTTAAATATATGTACGGATTTGGTTTGTCCTTACACATGCCAGACCAATTATAATCTTTCATCCCATTGAAAAGTAGTTTATTATTTTAGCTTTGGTGATTTGTAAACCCCTCTCCTCCTTTCACCATCTCTTACATAAAATTGTTAAATATTTAATGCTAATTTAATTATTTGTAGTGTTCCATCTATATTCCAGGCAAATTTAGTTTCCTTTCTTTACTAAAGATTTTTTAATTATATCCATCCCGTTCCCTCCCCTCTCCTTTATTCCACTTGGTTACCAATTGATGGCCAGTTGATTAAAATTTTAAAAAGCCGAGATCAGAATCTTGTTTGGCGGCCTTGAAAACCCTCATATATTTAATTTATTGAAAATTAAATTGTAAATAACAATTTTCTAAACGTTTTATATCATTTAGGTTTTGATTAAGATAAGTTTCAACCAACTATAATTTCTAAAAAAAAAATTACAAAATGTTGCGTTCAGAAGCTTTAGAAACCCTCGGAATTAGAATTTCAGCACAACTGGATGAACTTGATTTTTTTGGCTCAAAAGATAAGCATGGGGTACTTTTGGTGCCACAAATTCGGCCCCTTTTCGAAATTTTCAGGTTTAGAATTTTTTTGATCATCCTCGGATTCCCAAGAAACCCCATGTTGAGTTTCAACTCTCTAGCTCACCGGTAAGTATGAAAATAAACCTCTGAAAGTAAAAAGAAAGACACACATGGAATGGATTTTATATAATAGATAGATTAAACAACGTGCACCAATAATTAAATAATTGCACATAACTTTTAATCTCTATTTTTGTGCATCGCGCCTCACTAATAGTCCTGGAAATTTAAATATTACACTAATAAAATAAATATGTGGTTAGTAGAGGAATTGTACCCGGTTTTGCATGGGGAAGAATTGTGAAATAATTTAGAAAAAAAAAACACTCCCAATACACTTGTCGTGGAATCAAGCTTCCTGCCACCATTGATCCAGTGCATTGAGAGAGTGACGCCTTAGACCGTACGACTCCAGTTGTGGGTACTTTATTATATCTAAAACACCTTTATTATCTTTGTTTTTAAAATTAATCTAGTCAATAAAGTTTAAAAGTTGGACAATGGATGCTTACACTATAGTGTATGCCAATTTGTGTGTGATAATAGTTCCAGCATTCAACGTCGAAGAAAATGATTTCTAAAAAACCCTGTAAGACTAGATCTGATTTTGAAAAAAAAAAGAAGTGAAAATAGCTTACACAATAATATTATTTAATTTTAATTTCATAATAGCTACGTTAACCACGCCTTACTACTTGTCCGGTCTATCTACATATATATTACCCTATTGGGGTAGGGAGTAAGAAGGCATAATTTCAAAGAAAAGCGCTCTCGTTTACATGGAGTGAGATTGTAAATAAAAGGTAAGACTACTTTAGTATGCACAAACGATGTTGGAATCCTGACCTTCTCTACACCAAAAAACCAAATCACACGAGAGTGACGACAAAGTCCATTTATGCTTACCGCTTTGAATTTGTTTGAAATTGTTTGCCATATCAATAGCAATGTTTAGGTCTACCTCTGTGGTCTTGGGGTGAAATGCTCGCCACAGTACCCTATGATCGTGAGTTTGAACCAAATTGGGGTTGACAGATTTTTCTTGAGCGATACAAATCCTAAGCACAAATTCCTTTGGAGGGAAAGTAAAGCCGTTGGTCCCTTGTCGATTGTGGCATGTAAAAAAAACCTGGAAGGTATGTGAAAATACCTTTCCCGGGAAAATTGATAGATTTTTTTTTGTTCTCTCTTATAGAAATTCTCTTGGTCTGATATAACCAGTCAGTTCAGAAAGTACAAGTTAAATAACTTATATAAATTAGATAAATACATAAAAAATAAAGTTTATTTACCGTATATGCTTAGTACTCTTTATCACACTTGCTGTGAAGTTTATGTATCTTTCCCACACCTGCAGTTTACTGTACAGGCACCAGGAACATTGAGGTATGACCCCACTGTGTCCATATGTCGGGCATTTTTTTTTCCTACCAGACCGCTATTATATAGTAGTTTTATGGTAGTAAAAAAGGCCTTAAAAATGATTAATCGTAAAAAAATGGGCTGGCTTTACCATAGTACAACAGATCTGTAATAAGACCCTGTCCCTTCACTCAACCAAAACAAATACAACATGAGACAGACGTCTTTGTTCAAGTTTCTATCGATGAAGGTCGTGATGGTATAAAATGGTAAATTTTGAACAATTAAAGGCGTGATGTCTAGGTAATCTATCGCGATGATTTAGAAAGTACTCGCATTGAAAGAGTGAGTATACACTTTAAATGATTTATATGAACTATTAAAGTATCATGGAAAAGTTAACTAAATTTGTCTAATCACACAAGATTGTTATTGGCACTGTTGTTTTATGATCGTATATTATTATTATTTACTCTGTCATTTTAACATCGTGAACAATTTATTTGTAAAATATTGATATTTTAACTTAGCCTAAAAAGATCATAACAGTTTTTTTTAAGGTAGCATACATCGTTGCTATACTTCTACTAAAATTATTTACTTGCCACTAGTAGAGGCTAAACAGTTTAAAACCGTAAACACAAAAGTTCTAAATAGGTTTAAAAAAATTGAATTTGAGAAAAAAGGGGTGGCGCAACTTCCTAAAAAATTGATTTTAGCAAATTCTTTCAATATTTATCAACCACATAATTAACATGTAATTCATCTTTCTATACTACATTTTGTTTATCCTGAAAGGATGTAAGAAGGTCAAAATTTAATTGATTACACTATTACATTTTTATGACTACCTATGTGACATTCTGATCAGAGTTCTTGGCTACTGATCCAAAGGTCCCGTGGTCGATCCCCAGCACCCTCAAAATTTATCTGTGAAGCAATAGGTCCAGAGAGGGATAAAACTCAGCCTCGTGAGGGCAAATGAGAAGCTAATTGGCTAAAGAATTAGCAGTTTCAGTTAATAAAACTTAGATTAACGACCGGAGGTCTCATTGTGTTGATCACATGTATCCCTCTATTCGCCAATGTTGGCACTATTGTGACTCATGGTGGCGGCGGCAGCTCGGTCAGTATATTTCGCTTATGAGTTCACACAGTGGATTTTTTAAATTACACTATTATAAGTATCCAAATAAATGTACAGTCCAAATTTCATAAAAAAGAACCATATGTAAAGATTAAAAAGTGACTTTTAGCACCGCATCTTACTATCCGTTCGGGTTTACGCTAATTGTCTTAGGCATTAGGAGGTATGTATTTAGAAGAAGTGTACCCACATTTCAGAGGAAGGGAGAGTAGAAAACCATTTTGGGAAAAAACACCCTCATACACCCGACCGAGATTCGTGCATCAATCTTCCCGTCAACGGCATTCTAGACTATTACTACTACTAGACTACTCAGACCATAAAACCACTGAAGCAGATTTTAACAAATTACTTGCTGTATTTTCACATATTATAAAATCAAATCATGAGATCTAATGTATATTATTAATACCCATAACATGACAATAATAAAAATGTTATCATTGCTGACCACCAAATAACATGTTTGTATTTTATAAATGAAGATCTTAGAATAGATTTGGTAATTTTATGGGTAATCAAGGAGTACAAAAATGAGATGATTAAAAATATCAAATTAATGTAGCTGAAATAATAACTATACATAATTTCTGTAAAAACTCAATTAATCTTCCCAATTTTATATCTTAGGCATTTAACGCGATCTTGCCAAACCGATTGATTTTATCAGCACGCTGACTTATAAACTAACTTTAATCTAATACAAACACAACATCCAATCCCCAGCCGTTAATTCATCATTGTCAAATGGGAAACCCACTCACTTATCAACAATAACATAATAAGTTTTTTTAACAATGCCAAGAATTGAACTCAGGACCTTAAACTCAGTGGACAGTCCCTCTACCGACTTAGTTAAGGTGTCTTACAACTAATATTATCTCCTACTTATAGTAAACCTAAGTCAATCAAAGCCAGTAATTTATATTGGATGAAGAGAAATTTATCTTAAATCTAAGGTACAGTGAGCTTAAAACATTATTAAAAATGTCAACGTACCCTTTAGCTTGTAATATTCCCTCACTCCTCCTTCCACACCCCGTGCTCCTTAGCGGTTTATTTTAACCTTATGCCACTCGAGTAGATCTCCAACTAGAGAGTAATTGCCCTATTAATATATTATTGAGAGGCTTAAAAAAAAAAGGACAAGTAGAAATTGGTATTTTTTCTCTCTCTTTTTTTACGATTCGAAGCGAGTAGACTTGTTATTACCCTCCCCCCCCCGCCCTTGTAGCAAATGATGAGAGGGACGGGGAGGGGCGGACTAGATAAAATGACTCTCACGACTCTCCCATATATCAGGAGCAGGGATGTTTTTAAGAGGAGAGGAGGGGTAGAGTGATCTCCCTGGTGGGAGGGTGTCGATATTGGTTCATGGTCGATGACTGTCCGGGATGGATGGGTCCGTCGTGACCGATAATCGCCGGTGTAATGGGGGAGTAGGAAACTACTCGGCTGCCTGCTTCCCTGATACTTTTCCATAGCGCACGCACATGGGGGATGGTGGGGTGGAAAAAGGTTCGACTATGATCCGGTAAGTCAGGGGCTCGATAGCTGGGCTCTAGATCAAGTAGTTAGCATTCCTGGCTACAAATCTATAGACCTGGGTTCAATTCCTGGTGGTACCATAATATGTATTTTTCCTATGGTCACCGTGGTCAGGTTAACTAAACTTAAGGTAGGTTTAAGACTTCTACTGGCACCACATCAACATCATCATCCCATCATCTCATTAGGGTGAAGTAACCGCACCTACATAGTGGCCCAATTTCAGAAGACAGTTACATATCCGCCACTGCCAGTAGATAACAAAGAATGCCCAGACGATAAATCCTGGTAGCATACGCCTTAAGAAAAAGGAGGAAGGAGGTCACGATTCCAGCCAAGCACAGCTTGAAAGAGATTTCTCAACAATTTAGCTTTCTTCTTTCCTCTCTCTATATGAATACTAGTGCATTAAATAAAAAGGGACCCTCTTTGGATTTCGAATAGTCTAAGTCCTCACTCTCACAATTGATCAAATTTCTGATGACTATAAGATCAGGGTTCAAATTCCAGTCGGGAGTTTTTTTTTATAAATGGTTTCTTAATCTCCACCCACGCAAATGATAGTACAATTTCAATACATTCAATTTTCCTCATCCCTAACATATAAGCGTTATAAGTATTATGCTTTCAGGACAAACGGATAGTAAGAGACATTTCTTAGTAAAAAACTATCAACGAAACCTGTTTAAATAGGTTATATGAGCTAGTTTGACACATCAACTAAGAAGGTAACATGTCTTCCCTTGAAGTTTAGTGCCCCAGGTTATTTTCCAGGCCTATCCTAAAAATGTATTATTGGTGAAATCAAGACTTTGCCTTTCAAATGATAAATTAACGGCTGATGGACAGGGATCTGCACCTATTCACAAATTAAGGTAGTTTATATTATTATTATTATTATTATTATTATTATTATTATTAGCACCGCGTCTTACTACCCGTTCAGGTTATACGCACTTACGCTAATGTGTAATGGTAGGGTGATTGTGAGACGAAATGGAGGACCTACAGTTTAACGTGGAATCCGAACCACGGTGGAGGCCTGGCATTCATCACATTCACAAGTGTGATTAATACACGTCTTGTCAGAGGTGAAGGAAGGGTTTGGCATTCAGATAAATCTTTGCCAGGACCGAGGATTGAACCCCGGACCCTCAGCACAGAAGTCTGACACCTTACACCTAGACCACCAGGTCACCCAAGGTAGTTTATAAATCAAAGCTAAGTAGCACTAATTATTCAGATTAAGACCATTCAAATAGGAATACTTAGGGCTAGATTGTAGGAATAGAAAAGGTT
>CABFWO010000098.1:107642-113366 GCA_902155825.1 Timema genevievae
TTATATTTATATAACTATAACTCTACAAATAGCTTGTCAGTTTATATAAGAGTGTGAATTAAATGGCCTAAACTTATATAGTTAGAGCCTGGGCCTGTGCTTACTAAACACGCAAACCAAGATTTTAACCTAAAAACAAATTCTAATAAGTGAAGGTTCAAGAAAAACGATGCGTCACTATGGCAACGCAAATTTTAACTTTCAGATAAAAGTTATCAGGTACTTAAACTTCACAATAAAAATGATATGGACAGATACATTATATCTGGCAGATAAATGCTCTTTGGTGGTCATAAGACGCACTTATAACTTATCGACCAGATAACAATATTTAACGGCCAGATTAATATGTATCCAGGAGTCATAAGACCGGCCCTTAGTGATGTATTAAACAATCTAAGGCAAAAGATAAACTTGGATATCTCAATAGTTAAAATATCAACGTGTTGAACAAAGGATACCGGATACTATTTCAATGGTAATATGAAATTTCTCAAAGTAGAGTATTTAAAAAAAAATTAAATTTGTTAAGATATAATATATAATCTATTTTTTATTATTATTATCATTATTATTATTAATATTAGCATCGCGTCTTACTACCCATTTGGGTTATACGCACTTAAGCTTGTTAGATGAAATGGAGGACCTACAGTTTAACATGGGATCCAAACCACGGTGGAGGCTGGCATTCTACACATTCACAAATATAAATCTTAAAAAATGTTAAATTCACAAGCGGGTGGATCTCAACCTTATTTCATTGGCATTGTTAAAATACGTATAATCCTGACGGGTAGTTGGGTAGAGTGGAATAAATAATATTCTAGAACAGACACAACAACAAGTTTCCCAATCGTTAATTCATCACTCTCAAAAGGGAAGACACCATTTCATAATTTCGTTTCGATAATCCAAAACTGGGACCTTTATTGAAACTGCCCGAGTCTCAAAAAATGTCAGCTTATACACCAGTCTCCCCCCCTCTTAGAAGTTTGCACTCCACTAATATTCAAATCCAAAGAAGCACTTAGTTGAGTAAATGTAGACTAACATAGGATTTCTTTCCCGATGAAAGCTGTACACTAATCCGAGAGATATATATAAAGAGAGTTGGAGAGCTTGGTTGAGGTGCAGGGTTACAGCTATTCTAGATTGACGGTGAAATTTCTAAGATTCGTGACTAGATTCGAACGAAAGGGATTTGTTTCTTTCGTAGGGGCGTATCTCCTATCTCGATATCATCTCAACTGTGTATGTTTCTTCAGTTGTATCCTATGCTTTATTTACTTTACTTTATTTTTTAAGGTCTGTATGTGTAAATATTTATTTTGTACAGTACATAGATCTTGTTTCATTTTTCGTCTACAAAATCTATAAATTCAAACACTTTAGTGATAAAATTATAGTAGGATTCAGACAGTTACAAAAGTTTCTAAAACTACTTTCATATATTCATTCATCAAGGAATTTTATCTATAGATTTTAATAAAATAAATAGTTTCAATTTGTATAGAATAATACTAATAGTAAATTAAAATGTTATCAATGTTGGACACCAAAAAATATTTTTGTGCTTACTTTGATAGAAATGTATATAATCCCAGGGTCAGGACCTTGAAGTAAGCTACTATTAGTGAATGAGTTTTTCATAGTACCCAGATAATTGAACATAATTCCTAGTGCTAGTTTTAAATGTGTAGTAAACTATACGTACTGCAGGCTCTACTATACACGTCCTTCCTACATCAATTGTTTTCTCATTTTAGTTTAAATGAATGCAAATACAATAATTCTTCTCAATATTACATACACATTAATATATATATATATATCTGTCGCTAAAATAACACATCAGTTTTTAATTACCCACTTCAATGTGTTTAGTTTGTTACCAACTATCTAATCCTTCTCTCTCTCTCTCTGTTTAACGCTCTTGCATTCCCAAAGCTGTCGTCACACTTTACCCGTCTCCCCCCTTTCAAAATGTCACCATATAGGAGTCAAATACGAGTTTTCTCAGATGTCATAAGATAAATGATAATACTCGTTCCTTACCGCTCTCCAACTCTACTACACAAGTTTCCAACCAAGGGATCGCGACCCTATTTTGAATCATATTGTGCTTCGGGTGTGGTCACAGGACTTGTTGAGCGTATAGCTTTGTATTTACTTTGTTCATATATTAGAATGACTACATAAAGGTGCAAAATCTGAATTAATAAAAATGTGAGTGGTTAAAATAATAAAAAATGCTGGTGTTTCTTTTGGTTACACAACTCTGACTTTGATGACTGTAGCACCCAAGTATTTGGGTGGATTGTGCAGATACCTTTGTTTTCCCTCGCTTGCGGCTTCGGCGATAACTGGTTGATATCACGACGACGGTGACGTTGTGTTCAGACACGTGTGGGTAGGGGTAAGATAAAGGTTGGTGAGAGTGTCCCGACAACGTTAGTCTTGGTGGAACAGAAGCCTGTCCTGGCAGGGTGAGTCATGGTGGAAAATGAGGAAGTCCCGAGATGGGGCGGTAGGGTGATTGTCCCGGCAACGTGAGTCACGGTGAGAGGTAGGGTGATTGTGGGGAGAGAGTTCAAACAATATTGCTCCTTTGTAACATAAGACAATTTATTAGCTCTTTAAAACAGGTGGTACAACCATGTTGGGTAGTCACTCTCCGACTGACCTATGACTGAGGAACCAACGTGTTAAATACCCTCCACTGCTGCCTGGCCTTGTCCAATGGGAAAAAAGGGAGCTTCCCACTGGCGCGTGAAAACGTGAGTGATAGTGGCCGCCAAGCGAGCCAATAGAAAGAGGAATTTTCATTGACGCTGAGTACAGGTGCTGAGTACTGAAACAAAACTCCTCTACTATAGGAGTCTAGTCCTTCCTCTACTCGTCTACGCCTGTGAAGCGTGAAGTTATGTGACGCCAAATGTTTTGAGCCAGCATCAGGTGGTCCAAAACCAGGTACTCAGATGCATTATGGGAGTCACCACAAGAACAAATCATGTATTTATCCACGCTGAGACTGGGAGCAAGACGCTAAGGGAGATCTACGAAGAACGAAACAGAAGATTCTACACCAAAACCTGAGAGCTGAAGGAAAATACAATAATTAAAAACCTAGGGCAGTGCAACCCCCGAGAACCAAGGATGTACAAAATGCTGAGACTGAATTAAGATGTCCCCTACCCAACTCAATAAATTCCAAACCAGCTTGTCCTTGGGCCCTTTCTTTATTTCCTTATTTACTCCATCCACTTGACCCAAATTGACGTCCATCAATAAATCATTTTTTCACCAACTCACAATCATTTATCTATCCTTCATTGAGTGTTTAATATGAATCTGTGTTTTTCTTTCAGGTCATCTAGACATCACACACACACAAACACACACCATCTTACATATCGGGCCTGACTGCACTTGTGTCTACCATTACATTGTACTAGGGCTCGATCTAGATACTTCACAACATAATACTCTCTCAATTTCACAACTCCTTCATCCAACTCCATTTTCCTTCCACAATCAATAAACACGTTCACAAAAAGAGGTTATGGTCTGTGACAACAGATCGGTACTCTTAGGTATTAACAAGCCAACTAACTCCATTCACAGTAGGAATTAGTCTCTGAAAGGTCTTTTTTCCTACCAAAATCCTACTATATAATAGATTTCTAGTAGGGTAAAAGGCCTTTCAGAAAACAATTCCTACGGTGAAAAGACTTTAATTACCCTCTCTGATGGTCGTTTCTGACAGTCAGAGCTGGTAAACAGGTAAACAAAGGAGAGTGCTGAGTACAGGGGGGAACTCGTCACGGATTGCTCAGAGAACATGAGGTGTGGAGCGGCCCAGGCAGTAGAGAGTGCGGTTGGCGTGGTTTGTGCAAGTGCGGAGGAAAGATACAAGGGCCGACTGAACAGTGAAGCACAACACCATACCATTCAAAATATCTACTGGGTTAGATAATTCTCTTTTGCAACATCTTATTCACATTCGTATAGTCAATATTCAAACATTTTAAAATAATTAAAATAATATAAGCCAAGACTTAGATATTGTCGTTATTAAATTACAAAGTTATGAGCTCAAATAAATGTAATTAATAGATTAAATATTGAAGATAAATATCGTTATGACTAACCCTTTTACAAGTTGTTTATACTATTTTCTTTCCTTAACACACTTTGATATTTAAAATTTTACCTTTACTGCATTTATTATAGTATGAGTCAAATTGGTCAAACTAAAAAACATGACAATACACAACTAATTGGCAAACTAGTTTTAACGAAAATGAAAATAAAACATATTAAAAACAAGTTAAAACATAACTATTGAAAAGTTGGTGATTGCTTGGATTGTAAAAGTCGCAGTATCCAAATTACTTTATAAAATATTCTAACCCTATTTTTTTTTAAACTAGCTAAGTCTTATCTGAGATTTCTGTTCCCGTTGCTCCTTTCAGTGTTCCAGTGTATGATAGGGATTACTGGAACTTTAGTTATCCAAGTTTTTTGAAAAATAGAGTTAAAATTATTTTAGAAAGTAATTTGGTTACGGAAACTTTTACAATTGAAGCAATCACCAACTTTTGAATAGTTATGTTTTAACTTGTTGTTTAAATATGTTTTATTTTCACTTTCGTTAAAAACTAGTTTGTCAATTATTTGTGTATTATGTCATGTTTGCTAGTTTGACCAATTTGACTCATACTATTATAAATGTAGTCAAGGTAGATATTTTAAATATCAAAATGTGTTAAGGAAAAAAAATATGAGTATAAACAACTTTTAAAAGTGTTAATCATAACGATGTTTATCCTCAATATTCAATCTATTAATTAAATTTATTTGAACTCATACCTTTGTAATTTAATAACAACAATATCTAAGTCTTGGCCTATATTATATTCATTTACTCCTTACAAAAGATTCAATTAGAATTATTTCTAAAATGGTAATTAAAATAAGTATCGGTGAGCAGGTAAGCTTAACGTCACGCTTATTTGGTATTATGGGAACAGCGTGTTTGGAATTCGAATTTTGTCCGGGTGTAAAGAGCGTGATATTTTCTTAATGGGTTCCACTACCTTCGCCAAATAAATAAGGGTACATTTTCTTTAATGTCTACCCACCTAACAAATGTAATCAAATTAGGATAGCTTTGGGTGCAATGACAAATAATTGAACACTGGGATTTAAATGCTTGTAGGTGATAAAAATATCTTGATGGTCAAAGAGACAAAAATTGGGCTCAAACCGTACGATTGTTGGAAACTACTGCTCTCATATTTTCTATTTATTATAATAACTCTATAATTTAAATATAATATAATGAGTATCAAGTCCTTTCGCCTTTTTCACTTGTGTACAGAGTTAATTTATGTTAAGATAATATAAATAATTTAACATTACCAAGCAACTCTAAATGTTTTTACACTAATTATCAAACACTTATTATAGTTGAAGTGTTTATTAAAAATAATTTTATTTTGTTACGCTATTAATTATTTTCTATGGTCTTCATATTACTTAAGGCAGTAAAATTAAAAAACACAGTGATGGAGTGGGGTTGAAAACAGTTATTTGGTTATATTGTATAAAATATAGTGTGTTGGCTTCAAGGACGTAACTAGCAGGGGAAATATGTCCCTCTCTGAGTCACTGTGTGTGTGTGTGTGTGTGTGTGTGTGTGTGTGTGTGTGTGTGTGT
>CABFWO010000098.1:113545-205678 GCA_902155825.1 Timema genevievae
CACATCTTGTGTGTGTGTGTGTGTGTGTGTGTGTGTGTGTGTGTGTGTGTGTGTGTGGCAGAACGCACTCGAATTGCAGAACAACCTGAAATCCCATTACAATCCTAGCTCCTAACTTAAACCTAGCCTAACCTAGCCTAACCTAGCCTAACCTAACCTAACATCAATTTTCCATTTTGAGCAATGTTTTTGAGAATTTACTTTTTAATCCGCAGTTCGTGTAAGGGTATTACCAAGCTTGGATGAGTTTTTTTGCAATTTATGTGACCCGTATTAATTGTTCCACAATTCGTGTCCACTAGGGGAAGGGGGTAGGCAGAGTGTGGAGGATAATATATACTTAGTAGACTGAGTGCAGTATGGTATCAAAAGTAATATAATAAGGTTGATACCCACTTCGGTGGATTCATGTTCAATCTATGGCGTTACTCTTGCAATAGACTAGACTGCCGGTGATAGGGAGATTGAGGTATACTAAGTGTTGTTTTCTTAAATCCCCGCCCTCACCACACAAAAGCGGGTGCACTTGCTCAAAATCAACCATCCACAGCCTTAACACATTAGTGTAATTAGTACATAAGCGTATAACCCGAACGGGTAGTAAGACATGGTGCTTTTAAAAAACCCTTCTCATCACAAACACAATAGTGTATAATCCTAACGGATAGTAGGACACATTGCTAAAAAAAAAGTGTATTTAAAAATTGTTATTTGTTTTATCATAACTAAATGGTTATTTTAATTCTTAATTAAATTAATTCACGTCAATCGTATTAATTAAATAGAATGTGTACTTATGTGTTTGTGTGTAACGAACAATAGGGGAACGAGGTCTACTAATAACATAGCTACTACTATATTAGGCTTCTTAATCCACCCTATTCCCCTTGACGACTAAGCTTAAATGATCGAAGGAAGTTTACCTAAAATTAAATAAACACTAAAAATATACAATGAAAAAAAAATTGGTAGAATATATTTCACACCTTTTTTTTAAATTCTTGCTAGATAGTTCTTATCTTAGATATGATTTAATGTTTTAACACATTTAAAAATTACATTTCTCAACCGTATCACATACCTCTGTGTATAGAATACCGAACCAACCTTAGTATCCCTCGTTCATGTATGAATGTATGAGACTTTTTGTTGTTGTTAGAATGGTATCGGACTTTTTTTTTTTAAAACCCTTAACTCTCCGATAAAAGAGAGCCGTAATCTCCACCCCTCGACTCCCCCTTGAATGCAAGCAAATTTCACTTGACCGTATTGAATGAGCGTATGAATGTAGAAGCGTTCAGAGTTTGTCGATAGATCAATATAACTGTTGCGCGTGAGCGCATATTATGTTCACTACTTCAATACTCATATCTTCTTCGCTCTCTCTTTTGCAGATAAACAGTTGATTTAAGTCGTGACTGTTGTGTTTGGAGAGGTAATGATCGCTGAAAAATAAATAATTGTGTATACACAGTAATTCACACAGAGTTTTAGTTTGATATATGGTCCAATTTTGATAGGAAGAATCATTTTGAAAGCTAAAAAAGTTACTAAAGCCATCTTTTTAGATTAGTACATCAGTCGCGTGATCTGTGCTACCTTTATTAATTAAGTAATACTTATAAAATAAACCTAATTCACCTAACAAGAGAGGTTCTATTTTAACTTGATCATTTGTAATTTTTTATGTCTGTTCGGATATTTGCTAAGCAAGTGTCAAATTCGTGAAACAATCTTAATTAACTTTGGCAAAGATATTCTTTTAAATAGTCCAACGATTGGAAACAGTGGGGTATACTTGTCACGGAACTCATTTCAAGTTATATTTTAATTTATAATTTTAAGAAAACCGTCGAGCTAAGATTTTTTTTTAAAAATTTTGACATCTTTTGTGAGACTGACGTCTTAAACTGCTTGAACAACGGTAGTTCTCTATTAATATAATGTAATATTGAATATAGTATTAATTTTATTCCGTACATTCTTTGATCATTAAGAAAAAAATTTACTCAAAATTCAAGGGGAAACTATAGGAGATATTATTTCAACCTTAACTCAAAACCCTACTTGGTGATCGCTTGGTCTAAAGCGCCACCCTCGCAATAGACGAGAATGCCGATGACAGGGAGATTGGTGTTTGATACTAATCATGTGTACTAAGGGTGATTTTTCCTAAGTGGTTTTTCATTCTCCCTCCACGTAAATGTGGATACACTTCTTCTAAAATTCAACCTTCCTAATCCCTAACACATTAGTGTAAATAGTACATAGGCATATAACTCGAACGGATAGTATGACGTGGTGATATAATATGATGAAATCTTAGGACTGTATGTAGTAACTATGAGAATATGAAACAAAGCTTAGCATTGATTAAAGTTGTTTTTCATTTTTATTGGAAACAGTGGGGCATATTTGTCATGGGACTACTAGTAAAATTGTATTTTGGCCACAAAAAATATATATATATATATTGGTATTTTATGAGGGTTTCTTAATACCGAAATTCTACCCCCCNCACACACACACACACACACACACACACACACATATATATATATATATATACCTCAAAACATCGAAGAGAGGGTTTTCCAAGTATTTAAATAAAAGTAGTTAAAAGTAATGCGCGGTTGCACACTCAAGTCTCATGCAACTAATTTATAACTTCATCTCAAAACCCGGCTTGTATAAAGTTTACCACAAATTTATCGGTCTTCAGCTAATTGAATGGTAGACTAGTAGACTACAGTAATTAATATTATTTTTTGTGTGATTTTGAATCAATATTTTATAAACGAAAATTTTAATTGTTTGGCTACAGTATGGCCTCGTAATTTCCTATGCATACATTTACTTAATAAGTTCACAAAATAGGGACTGCAAATAATATTTTCCATAGGTTCAAAAAAAAGCATACTCCTGAAATCAATTACATTAATTAACTAACTCTTTCTTGACTTGGTCACAAAAACTATGCTAGATGGCTCTGTCAGTTTGCAGCAAGTTTGTTTCTGTTTTGAAGCATTAGGAGAGTAAGATATACCAGAAGGTATTGGAAAATTAGTTGATTAATCCAAATAGAACATATATTAAAATAATTAACTAACATAATATGACTGGCTACTGTCTTTTATTCAATTTTTTGTCTTAAAAACAGGTCAATCTGAGATTAAGTTTTAATATAATAAGCAAAAAAGTGTGCTATTACATATTTACAGACATTAAAATAAAATATTTATCTTTGAATTAATAACGCTACCACTAAAATATTTTCAAGAACACAAATGGTGTATGTACCTTTAGTAAAAGCATAATTAATGCTACTATATTAAAAAAATTAAAATATACTCTGCTATTTTGGTTTATTAAAAATACATTGTAGAGAATTTGTACCAGTGCTGTTTGGAGGAAGATTGGAAAACCTTATATATAAATCCATATCAATTCAATCAGCTGGTTTATAGCACCTGCTGGCAAACCAGACCAAATTGACACCTTAGCATGTTATAGGAGTGGATAATACGTGTAATTATAAAGTTGAAGACCCGCCTCGGTGGCGTAGTTGGCTAACGTGCTAGTCATGTTGAGCTCGATTGCCGAGGACGTGGAGATCAAGGTTCGAATTTTGGGCGGGTGAACTGGGGGTGACGTTTCCTAAATGGTTTTCCACTCTCCCTCCACGTAAATGCGGGTTCACTTCCTTTATATCCAACCTTCCCAATTCCTAATCCATTAGCGTAATTAGTACTTAAGCATATAACCCGAACGGGTAGTAAGACGTGGTGGTAAATAATAATAATATATAGTTGAATACAGAACTGGTTAGTGTAGTAAGCGTACTAGTAATTTAATTTCGCTTGGTAAAGAACTTTTGAAACTTTAATAATATCATGGCCTGCACTGAAGAAAGAAGTAGGTTTAAAGAATTTCTTTTGAGCTTTATAATATCTTCTTAATTTTAAATTTGTGTTTTTAAAATGTACCTACTCAATAAATACTGGCATGCAATACCTGTTTTTAAACAATTACCTCAATAAAACTTGTTCTCGCTAGATGTCAAGATTTGATTTTCATTTGATTCAAATGCTATATGTGATTTCATGATCAATGTTTTACAGGAAAAAATTTGTTATTAATGGCTTAATAAGGGGTGGCTATAGTTTTTTTTTTCTTGCTTGGACATCTCTATAATTAACTAGATGAATGCGATTCTCCTTCAATGGCGTCTGATCTGAGGCTTGTAGAACTCTGTAGGTACCTAAATATATGTTATTCATATGATTACGTCAAGTCTAAGACTTGTAGATCTCTGGAGTCATACATATGTATGCGAATTTTATACAATCACACCAAACCCAAGGCTTGTAGATCTCTTTAAGTATGTAGATGCAGGTGAATTTAATTTAATGACGTCAAAAAAGTAAGTTTTTAGAAGTGTATATGTCTCTAAATACATATATTCCGTATGATGATGACAAACTTAAGACTTAGAAGTGCTCTGTAAGCTTATACATGCATGAATTCCATACAATGACTCTAACATTTTACATCTCTAGAACTCTATAGATACAAGTATTTCATAGGAGGCGTCAAATTTAAGGCCTGGATCGCTCTTTAGATATGTAGATACATGTGAGTGCTATAGCCTAGAGTGACGTTAACCCTAAGGTTTGAAAATCTATAGAGGTATCTACATAAATATAAATAATATAAATTGACGTCAAACCAAGGCTTGTAGATGCCTAAAGTTCCTTAAATATGTGTGTTCATACGCTAAGGTAAAACTTAAGCCTGGTAGCGAAATATAGATCTCCAGATGCACTTGTTTAATAGAATATTAAACTGAAGTTCTGTAGATATGTAGATGCATATGTCTATTCGTTGACGTCAAGACTTAAGGCTTGTATATCAATAATGAATTCTACTTACATGTTAAGTTTTAGACGTTGATGTCAAACCTAAGGGTCACCTATCTCTAGATTTATCTATGTTTAATACATTTTAACTAAAATCAAACAAGATATATTTGTTAAATATAAACAAATTATTTTGAGTTTAGTAAACAAAATAAATAAAATATTGAGGAAAATGAAAGGTAAGTTGTATTTTTAAAATCAATTCTTTATTGTCTTCACTTCACCACAAGTGTTTTAACTCACATTCTATATTTTCACCAAGTACAAAGAGTGCATGCATGAATTAAAATAAATTTGGTCAGTTTGTTAATAATATGTATCATATACTATGTTTGGAAATATATTCTTGATGGTGTACACTCAATTTAATAAAATTACTATGTTATTTTATTAATACTATTCATAAACACTAGTCAACAACATATCCTGTAGTAGGTAAAATTAATATTGAAACAAACTTTTTTTAAAAATTTCATATTGTATTAATCTCTTGGAGCTCTTTGCCATCTTTATTGAATTGAAAACCATAATAAACGTTGAACATAATTATTATTGTATTTTTTTAAACAATTTTCAACACTTGGTGCAGTCCTTCAAATTTATTCTGCATTAATAGATCTTTTGTTTGGACTAAAAATAATACTGGCCTATAAGAGTAGAAAATAACGAACTGTTTTAGATTTTTATAAATTATACCAAGGTTTTAACATATTATCAAGGGTTTAATATTTAATAACTATTTAAATTTAAATGAAATAGAAACATAAAAGTGGGAAATCAGCGAAAATAAACATTAAAAATAGTTAATAACTAATAACGTGAATACTTTAATAAACATGAAATATTGTAGTAGATTTAAATTTATAATTTTAATATTTTTACAAATCAGCAAAGCCTAAAATGAATAAATTTGTATTTTAAGTTTTACAACAAAAATAAATTATAGGCATAATATAAAATAAAATGGTGAACCAGTATTTGATATTCTATGTCATAACTATAAAATTTTACTAACAATTAAATTGTTGTGTATTAATCATTCCCAATTTTTTTTAATATGTGTACATTGTTAAAACCAAAAAAATCCATAAAAATCAAGTGTTAACAAAATGTATCCATACATTTAACTTTTAATTCCAATTTTAATTTTGGTGTGTGTTTTAATTAATACTGTTTGTATTTTACAAGTACACATTATAAGCCAAATTTTAAAAAAGAGGAGAAGGCACAATTATCAAACATTAAAAACTTTATTTTTCAGGTATTCATCACAAAATGGTTTACACTAAAAGAGCAATAAAATATTAGGGTATGTGACTTTCAAAAATATTACAGTATTCAAACCAATACAATCATTATAAAATGGTACGATACTATCCATGTTAATAATATAAAACTGCAAAACAAATTCAATTATATGTGATATTTAAAGGTAGAATTTAGTAACTACTTCAAATTTGGTTTTAAAATGTTCTAAGAAATACGTAGTATACTTAGCTGGAATAAAGTAAACGAGTAACAAGTAGCCATAGTATTTTGTAAAAAAAATATTGGGAGAAATTCTATTAATTTACTTAATTCACCAGACGTAATGTTTATACTACTAGTACCATGTTAACATCAGCCCAAACTAAATTAATGAGAACGATAAATAAATTATTTACAGAGAATGCACACAAGATTGTAGAACTATTAAAATATTATTACAAAACAAAGACTATAACTATCACCTTTTAATAAACTTACAGATCCATTATTAATCACTGACTTATCACAACCGTCTGTACAAAAACTTTTTATGTATATATCACCAAGTTTTTTTTCTCATTCCACTTCTAAAATAACTATTATTTAAATTACACACTTTCATATCACAAAACATCTTCTAAGAGATGAAAATCCACCTTTGAAATCATGTGCTAAAGGTCCAGTAAGGTCTTATTGATATCCATATACGCGCTTCCAGTTGAAACTGCGTCATCCGGTCATAAAGTCAGGGGAGAACTCGTCATCGGTCGTTGCGTCAGGAAAACTACCCATACAGCACAGATCTCTCTCACCTGACAGTGAGAACGGCGCATCCACTGGTAGATGTACCGCAGTTTCTCCTGGTATGTAAAGTTGCTCTTGGGACCAGTAGCTATAGTGATAGCCCTGGAAATAGAGGAAATACAAATGTATACAGTATGGTGGTTTCTAAGTACTTTCATAAATACAGGATGTTCAGAAGCTCATAGCCCAAAGTACACATATAGTTTGTTTGAACCAAAAGTAATATGAAATTCCTATACACTTTCATTTGAAAAACTATGCTAATACCGATGAATTGTGTCCAAAGTTTTGGCGTATAGTGCCGGGAGATCAAAGATGTTCAAGCATGCGTGTACAACAAATTGCATAGGATTTAGGCACACGGCATTACACTCCTTGACATCTTGGAGCACGGCAGTAGTATATAACACTACTAACAGTAAACAACACACCAGTCCATCTAGAAATACTAATACGTTTTGATGGTCATCATTAACGGTCCTACATAACAGAAAGTGGTTGCCATTATTACATGTGCAGTGCCGCAAGCTTAACTCCTGTGGCAACTTGCTGTACATGCATGCTTGCAAACTTTTGCTATCCCGGCGCTTTACGCCACAACTTTGAACATAATTTAATAGTATAAGCATAATTTTCCGGATATAAGTGCATAGGGATTTTGTATTACTTTTGGTTCGAATAAGCTATATGTGTAGTTTGGGCTATCAGTTTCTGAAAACCATGTGTAAACATATTTTTGTATTGCGTATCTTACTAATCATTCTGGATATTCATGTTTAAATACACTGATTGGAGGAGAATGTAGAATGAGGAAACATTTTGTAAAAACTACCCACAGTACTCTCATTCAGGATTTTAACCCAAACCATTCCATCAACAACAAAAAAGACAAAAAGAGCCAAGACGAGAGTGGCCAATGATGTGGGTAATAATGTAGATACTTTTTTATATTATTAAAAGAAGATTTTTAATTTTTTCGCCACGTATTACTATTTAGGTTATATGCACGCATGATAACTTCTCTAATAAGTTAGGAATGAGGAAGGAAGCATTTTAAAGGTGATCTACCTGCATTTGCGTGAAAGAATTTGGGAAAAAACACCTTCAGTAGACCCGACTAAAATTTGAACCGCCATGTCCCCGTCTTCAGCAGGCCAGCCTAACATGAGAGTGACGCCTTAGACCATTCGGCCACTGAGATGGGTAAGCCCTTTTTATGGGGGGAGGGGGAGATCATTAATTTAGGAGGGGTGATGTATAAGGTGCTCCTTTTAAAATGACAAGTGATCAATTCATGACCAGCTAAATCTAGGAAAGTGCACCTAATTGCACACAGTTTTATCATCTAGATATCTGTTGATAATATACTGGGACAATACGTTACACAAATAGTAAGTATCTTAACCAGAACTACTTTGATATGAATAAGCTCTTACTAGATTACTGGTAGACCAATCGGGTATAAGTATAGTTACTATATTGTAAAAATATGGGCCTTCATGATATTTTGTGTTGAGCCACCCTAAATAATGATGTAAATTAATTACTTTTGAATGATGAACAAATAACAACTTTTATTGGGGTATCTAATTAACAGGATTTTTTAAAACACGATTTAATCATTAAGTTAACCTAATATACTATGCCTTAAAACATGCCCAGCTTTAACACCTAAATTTTTATTAATTGGATAAGAGGATGAGCACTTATCTAAAATAGTATATATTTTCGTTAGTACTAACCGGAATCGAGAAAGGGCCCCTAAGAGTGGAAGCTGGCTATAATAATGCCCTTATTAAGATTATGAAACTGTATACAATAAATATACAAACATATTTTAAGAATTTGACAAGGAAAATGTGTAAATTCAATTCTTAACTTAGAAATTAATATCTAAATATATACATTAAATTTACTTTGTTACATTACAGTATAAATTGAGCCAAATAAAGCAATCAACAATAATGCGTACAAACAGATTAGAATTAAATAATAGTATATATAAAATATTACAATAAATGTGCAAGTCTATTCATTAAAATTGTTACATGTTTTTTAATTTGTGACGGATGCGCTATAGTGGCCACGTGGTTCAAAGCTTCACTATCACAATATACTTGAGTGTACAAGGTTTTAATCTAGGTTGAGGGTGGTTTTCCTAAATGGTTCTCTCCCTCCCTTCACGCAAATGCGGCTACATTTCTAGACTCAACTTTACCCAACCCTACCCCAAAAAGCTTTATAAGTACATATGCGACAAACTTTAATGGGTAGTAAGCCGTGATGGTAGAAAATAAATGGTACGACGCACCGCGCTAACATTCTCTCGCTTTTTTCTTAAAAATGGCATTTACTAAATAAATACTCACAGAATTTGTGAAACGAAATATTATGTCTCTACATTGTTGTAGAAACATTACATCAAAGATCATAAATGAAATAATATACACTATTACTTACTCTATGGAATTATGACCTAGGAACACTGTTACAGAAAATGTGAGAAAAGAGAAACATCTTTATATACCAAAGAACCAAATAGTCAAATTCATTTTCAAAGAGCTGAATTAAAAATTATATATATTGGTGTATAGCTTAGAAAATAGTGGTCTTATAAAAATTTATTTCAAATAAAAGATTTTTATCTTTAATAATACTACACATTTACAATAAAAAGTTATTTTGTCTCTAGTATAGTTGCGGAGAAATTATGAAAATAGGAAAAATACCTCAATGTAAAATATTCTCAAAGTAGTGTCCATGAGAAAATGAGAATTGCCAACTTGTTTATAATAATGAACAGTGTCTAGATAAAAAAAAATTAATCAATACCGTTAGAATAAATTTTGAAAAAAAAATTATTGTTTTTTTCTCTTTTTGCCCTTCAGTAAACTACCCTTAATTTTAGGGTTGGATGTCTAATTGCAAAAATCCTTTGGGCGAACTTATGAAAACTCCAGATACCAAGTTTGAATCGGTAAAATAGTTTAGTATCTAGCCCGGGGTACAGATGGATGGACAGACAGACGGCATTACGAAAACATCTTTTTTGGTTTCAGGGGGTTATGAAACGTCAACATTTATCAATATCTCGTGTTCGATTTTTTTAACAATCGCAATACTATCTCTCTCCCGAGGTGTCGAGGGAAAATAAAAGGTGAGATATTAATGAGGGTATAAAATAATTTAGATTAAATGAAGTGTATTAATTTTAAAAATTACTTAATTGAAGAAAGGTTGTCCATTAATTTCTTATCTTAGATTTGGATCCCTTTTGCAATTATGCTGTCAAATGGTTCATCTACCAGCTGAATCGACCAGTCTCAGCACATTAAACATTTATCAGTAGCTTGGAAATATGTATGGATGGGTTGACACTCACGTAATAACAAAGTGTTGACATAAATAGTACGGTTGGTTTTAAGTAAACATATGAAAATGAAAAATAATTCCAGAGGATGAATTAAACAAAGACGAGAGAAACATTAATTGGCAATCAAATATATTGTTTGCTATCCTTTTGTTTTGCGATCGGCACGCTCTTGTGTCAGAAATGGCAATAAAATACGTGACTCTAAGATAATCTAATAGAACAAGACGACGAAGGAAGATATATAAGTAATTTTAGTGAGCGCGTGACCCATTATTTGATGGGAAGCCGTGATTGAGAAAGTACAGCCTGTCAGAATTGAGCTCCCATCTCATGAACTATGAGTAAGGCATGTTAAAATCTCAGATAAGGGGCCGTCCTTAAAATGCGTAAAGCATTTTTTCATGTTTTGAGCCCACACCCTTCTTCACATGTAAGGGATCGTATGATTTTCCACTCTCTCTCCCTCTTTTTCATACGTAGATTTTTACAATTTGGGAAGTTAAAATATTTTAAATATCTAATTATTTTTAGACATAAGAATTGGTGTCATAGCGAGTGACATTAAATTTTATAATACATTTATTTGTAGTAAAATTATGTGTAGCATATAATAAATAAATGAAATACAAGTGCAGTTTATAATTAATAAATATATATTAAAAAATCATATTGTGTATTATTCTATGCTACTTTATATTAAATGTATATATAAAGTGAATTAAAATAAAAAATTGGAATCAAAATGAAAAAAATTGAATGTGTTGTATAAAATAAATGAAACGGCGCACAGCACGTACTTATCTTAATCTTAAAATGGAAAAATTTTCAAAAAAACTAGTAAAATCTGTGAAATGAAATACAATGTTGCAAAAACACTCCACCAAATAGTATACTTGTAATAATATACAATTTTGCAAAAGCATCAAGAAAAGTGGAGCATCTTGGTCCACCAAAAAGCATAAGAATCAATTTCATTTTCAAAAACGTGAATAATAAATATATAATGATTTATAGACTAGAAATTATTGATTTAATAAAATATATTTCAAACAAAAGAGTTTTATATGTATTAGTACTAAATATTTACAATGATAAATTATTTCGTATCGCCCGCCTTGGTGGCGTAGTTAGCTAGTTCGCTAGTTTCGTGTTAATCTAGACTGCTGGGGATGTGGAGATCGAGGCTCGAATCTCGATTGGGTGAACTGGGATTTTGTTTTCCTAAATGGTTTCCATGATATGCGCGTTCACTTCCTCTATATTCAGCCTTACCAGTTCTTAACCCACTAGCATAATTAGTACTTGGGCATACAACCCTGAACAGGTAATAAGACGCGGTGCTAAGTATAATTATTTCATATCTCTAACAGTTGAGAAGAGATGATCAAAATTGGAAATGTCTGCATAAGTGCATACCCTCAAAGTCATTTTCATGGAAGAATGAAACTCAACATTTTATTTGTAATATTGTAGAGATACGAAATTTAAAAATCGTCAGAGCGTATTTGGAGAGAATCCAATTTTTTTTCTTTTGGCTCTTCAGTAAACTACCCTTAATTTTAGGGCTAAATATCTAATTCCAAAACCCCCTCTTGGGGACGTTATGAAAACCCTAAATATCAAGTGTTAACCAAATTGGTAAGAGAACTTTGACTTTAGTCCAAGATACAGACAGATGGAAGGACAAACAGATAGACGGCATTGAAAGAATCACTTTATCAGTTCCAGGGGCACATGAAACGTCAATATTTATCCAAATTTCAAATTCGACCTTTTTTTATGATCACAATATTTATGTCTTCGAGGAGTCAAGAGAAAGTAAAAATGTTTATATATATATGCTTTACTAAATTCACAACCAATGTTTAAAATAAAAGGCATTGAAACTCTTTCTCATAAACTTGGAAAAAAAAATCTGCAATTAAAAAAGCATTTTGAATAGTTAAAGTTTCTTAATATAATAAATAATTAATTAATCTGTGCTCCACTGGCTTTGGAGTCTTTCTACCGTTGACTTTATGGATTGTAATGAATCCGTCTCTTTAATAACACCGACATTATCAATACACTTGCGCATGCCTATCAATCTCACTATCTGCCGTCCCTTTTGAGTTCTCACGTCCATTAATAAGTGAGTTGAAAATTAAATATTTTATAATCTCTAGCCAACAACTTTTTTTTAGATTCTGTTTAACAATAAAATACAATAAAAACCTTACCCTCACTCCTTCAGAAATAAGAAAACACTGACCTCAATCCGAAAAAAAACTCTTTACGTAGTTTAAGAACGGCCCCTAATATTAAAAAAGTGAGGTGTTGATATTTAGTTTTTTTTATGGACAATTTGGATTATTAAATTTTAACTTCGTGTCCAAGAACATAACATTTACCATTTCAATACTTTTTATGCATTGAACCTCACATTGAATGATGTTTATTTACATACCGTTCGTAGTTTGGTTGAAAGAAAACCTAAATTGTGTAGATTGTAGAAAAATACATTCTCAAACAAAAAACCATGTTTGATTTGAGCAATATCATTAGAATATAAAGGTACTGTTGTTTAGTTTCTTTTTTACAATCTTATTTTACTTTAGGGAAATGGCAACATAGCTAATTATTGTCAAAATTAAATTTGTCAAATTATAAAAATGCCTTCTAATTTAAATGCTTGGACATCTGATTTTCTGGATTTAGAGCCTAGAATTAAGGTATCCAAATTCTTGGTTGAATCTATTTCCTTCCGATACGAGTAATAATGAAGTATAGAAATTTAAGAGAATCAAGTTTGCCTTTAATTTTTTATTAGAAGTGAATCAGTTTGGAATTGATGAGTAGCTTTAGAGAACATATCTGGCCCATAGAATGCTGATAATATATCATCGATCGAATAAAAGGGCTTTCTCATTATTAAATGAGAATTATTTAAATAAACCATTATTTTTAAATACGTATATTTAAAGCCTTCTGGCAACGAAATTATAAAACCACATTTGAATGAGATACCTGGTCAGCTACCCTAGAACTGATACAATAATTTAACAAAGGAAGTAGTTAATTACAGACTTAAAAAAATATGTACAAATTATGACACACAGTTTATATATATATATATAAATATAGTTTATATATATAGTTATATAGTTAGTTTATATATATAGTTATATATAGTTTTATATATATAGTTATATAGTTAGTTTATATATATAGTTTATATATATATAAATATATATATATATAAACTTATATATATAGTTTATATATATATAAATATATATATATATAAACTTATATATATAGTTTATATATATATAAATATATATATATATATATATAAACTGTGTGTCATAATTTGTACATATTTTTTTAAGTCTGTAATTAACTACTTCCTTTGTTAAATTATTGTATTATTGTATATTGTATATTGTATATATATAAATTTGTTAGTAATTTTATAAAAATTTATTTCGTAGAGCTCGTCAATATAGGTGCCCAATTGACTTTTTAACATATTCTACCATTATCACTTTAGTTTAATAGATTTTATTGAGATTACAAAAAATAGCTGAACACATTGCTTCGAAATTATTTTAATATAATTTTAAAATTAAATGTATTTTATATATTCAAAATACCCACACCATTTGTTTTAAATTTAAACCCTCAAAGGCATCACATTGAACCAAATATTCAATTCCAAACATTGAGATGCGAAAAATTTCACTTAAACTATCCTTAAAACGACCGTATAATCCATTTTTCTATATTTTGTTTTACTATTCAAAATAAAACGTGAAGAAGATAATAAATCCTTTTTCATTTTAAATATAGAGTATCATAATTTAGAGCTTGTAAATTCGAATATGAGTTTAGTAAAGGCATTAAATAAAATTGAAGTGCATGTGTTAGGTCACCGAAGTATTTACACTTAATAAAAAGGTCAGTTGTATCTCCAAAGGAAGGACTTTATTTGACAGTTCACAACTATCTAATACAGTTTCATATATTCCCAATCCAATATACGTATTCAAAAGCCGTTATTTTCGACAGACGGTGTCAATTCTAAGAGCTGTTAGATAAATTTAGCGAATATTTGTCAGTGTTCTCTATTATATATTTTTATCTCTTCAAAAATGCTATTTCTTTGACTATCCAAATATACTATAGCCTACATAACTTTGGTTAATATCACAAAAGACCATATTTAATTTTATTTGATAAATTATTGAATATAAATTTAATTTATTTACATTATTATTTCATATTGTGCTAGGCCTATATTTTTCAACCCCTCTTTAAGTAGGAAAAAATAATTTTTAATTAACAATTATTGCTTAGGCCTTACAAACTCTCTCCCAATAATAAGTGATTTCTTCCATATTTATCCTAGACATCACAAATAAATCAGACAAAATAATTGTATATATAACTAATCACACTTATAAAGTAATTATTTTTTAATCTCGTCTTGATACCCAAAGGGTTATCCGCATTAAATTTCACTATTGGGATATAGAAGAGTGAGATATATATCTCATAGAAAATGTAACATGGAGGGTGAGTGGGAAACAATTTGAGAAACATATTTCTCAGCAACATCCGCTTGGAGTTTAAACTACGTTATTGTAGGTGAGCTAGACCTTTATCCCGCAAGTTCACAAATACGGGATTATTTTGGTAGATCACAACTAAGAAATATTAAATAAATGCACTAAGTTAGGTAATAGATATTTTAAGTGAACCTTTTTTACCATTACAAATTAATGTTGAGATAATTTATTTTATATAGTTTGATAATCTATTTTAGTTTAGGAAGAGAACATTTCAATTATTAAAATAAGTATATCGTTTACAAAATAAATATCTCTGAGACAAGAAACCGTTTAATCAGTGATGCTAAGTTTTTTAATAAGGTAAATATTTTTAAAATTTCAAAGGAATTGAAATTTAATGAATGTACTATATTTTTAGAAAACAGAAGATCTGGTAATACATTTTTCTCTCTATTTTTACTTTCTCTCTATCTTACAGGTAGAGAAAGTATGGTGATCGTCAAAAAAATCGAACTCGAGATTTTGATGAATTTTGACGTTTCATGACTTCCTGAATCCGAAAAAGTGGTTTTTGAATTTCCGTCTGTCTGTCTGTCTGTCTGTCTGTACCTCCAACTAGAGCCTAAACTATTTTACCGATTGAGCTGAAACTTGATATCTAGGGTTTTCATAGGGTTGCCCCGAGGGGTTTTTGGAATTGGATATCTACCCCTAAAATTAAGGGTAGTTTACTGAAGGGAAAAAAGAGAAAAAGTCGATTTTCTCAAAATCGGCTCTAACGATTTTGATTAAATTTCATTTATGAACATTAATAAATATTCCAAACAAAATGGCTACTCTCAATATTTCGGCAAAATGGCTTTAAGGGCTCCGGTCTGATGCGTAAATTAACATTTTTTATAATAGCTCCGAAACTATTTGAGATATGAAATTACTTAGCATTACAAATATGTATATATATTTATAATACAGATATTTTATCCGAAACATATTTTTATAAAATCAATAACTTTCAATCTATACGCAATTATATGAATTTTTTTAACTTTTTGGACATTAAAGTTTAAGTATTGCGACCGTTAAAAAAAACTAACCTGAAATGTTGATGGATGTCGACGTCTCATGACCCCCCGAACCCTAAAAAATAGTCTTTGCAATGCCGTCTGTCTGTGTGTCTATAAAAACTTAAAATTAAGGGTAGTTTACTGAAGGGCGAAAAGAGAAAAATTTGGTTTTCTCAAAATCTGCTCAAACGATTTTGATTAAAATTCGTATCTAGGCGTTGATTAAGATTATAAATAAACTGGCTATTTTCATTTTCCTATGAAAATGATTTTTAGGGTACATTACAGAAGCGTTAATTTCCGTATCTCCACAACTATTTGAGAAACTAAACAACTTATCATTGCAAAATTGTAGGACTATTAGAAATAAAAAACTTTTATTTGACATATATTTTTATAAAAGCAGCAGTTTCTGAGATATTTGCAAATATATTAATACAATTTTGTGAGCTTTAGTTGTAAACATATACTACTTAAGTCTTAACGCAATAATTCTCCAATGCCATAGAGTAATTAAATATAAGTATCTAAAAAAGTATGTTATTTTTCCTTAAATCTCTTAGGAGAAATGTTTGCATAGCAATGATCTATCTCCATTTTAGACTCAATAGTCAATATTTACATTTTTTATTGGTCAAAATGTATAAATGAATAATTAAATATCAATGCGATGACTTGAAGATCTGCAACACCTTATAAAATGTTAAAATTTTAACCAGAAATCGAAATTTTAATACGAAGTGTTGACCCTTGTGGAAGACATTAAACTGTTTGAAATGCATTTAGGTGGACAAAGATGCGCCTCTTTTCTCCTTGATTATATATCATTGTATATTATTTTATGCATGTTCTTATGTGGAGTGGTGATGATACAATCTACATTATTCCGTTCAGAAATCTTCTGAGTTTATAGAAAGAGAGAGAAAGTCTGTGCGGTGTGCCGTACCATTTATTTTTATTCCTAATTGTTGAGAGAAATTGCTTTGTAGAAAAAGCTGAATCTAATTCCTATGAAAACCAAAAATAAATTTTAGAATAAAGATATTGTAATTGTGATAAACGATACTGCTCTCATGTTTTAAGGTTTCTTTTGCTGTATATAGCTGAGTGTACTAATAAGTCCAGAGCAAATAAACAACTTCGCTTGCTTGTAAAATGTCAAAAGTGAACTTGATTGCAACCCTATGCTTATTAATAGACTAAACTTGATTAGTTTTTTAATGGAGGATAAGTGGTGTCCATATTGGATTATTTTTCTAGTATTAATTTGAAGTTAGTTACTTTTTTGTCAGCAACGCGTCTTTTTACCCGTTCAGCTTATTTGCTTATGTACTAATAACGCTAATTGTTTTAGGGAATAGTAAGGTTATATTAATAGGAAGTGCACGAGCTTTTGCGTTGAGGAAGATTGGAAAAACTGTTTGGAAAAATCAAGATTAGTACATCCAACCGAGATTCGAAACTCAATATCCCCGTCATCGGCACTCTAGTCTACTGTGAGAGTATTGCGTTAGACCATGCGGCTACCGAAGCGGTTTGTTATATTATTATTTGGGACATTTGACTGTAGTGCAAATTAACATGAGTTAAGTGTATTATTAATACTAATATTAGGAGCATTTAAAATGCACTAACTAAACCAATGGACTGTATCAGCTGTCAAATTATCACTGGAAATTTAGGAGTTTCAATTTTCTCAATCACATATTTTTAGGTAATGTATGAAATATAGCCCAGGATCTTTAACTCAGTAGATTATGTATATTTGTATATATAACCATATATACATATATATATACAAATGTACCCATGTATTGCTTGGGGAGATTCTTGGAAATCCGCAATGATAGAACACTTTAGGTGAGCCACCTTCACTACACCCAGTCGAGATTATAATCTAGAATGACCACCCATTCATTACCAGCAATTATATCGATTGTTAGACTTCCACCCTAGATCGTGTGACCACAGATGCAAGCTACTATTGACCTAAGATATGATGTCGGGTTCAACATTAAAAAAAATAGTTTAGCCGTAAAGTAAACTACATAATAAAAAGTAAATATTGATAGCGTAACACTTAGCATCGCTATATTAGTTGTGCTGAAGAATCTAGGGCACTAATATCGATTTCATATACTCATATAAAACAGACAACTTCTTGTCCTTCTGTTAGGTAGACAATGACCCTATATTTTAGAACAATTTTATAACAACATTAATATAGTTCGCTCTTAATAAATAATCACTATTTCACAATTACAGCACTTATACATTTTAAATCAACATAGGAAGTTTAGATTTTCATGATTTTCAGTCTCTAACATTTACACCATTAAAAATATTATTTTATTCATATTTATAATACTTATCAAAAGTACAAGTTGTATATCACATAATCTGGAAAGTATATATCTAAAATTTGTTTTAATACATTTTGTAGACATGGTTCTTACTGAACAAATTCTATTATATTTATATAAATAAAAACTGCCCGTGATAGTTTAATATTAGTAAAACTCAAGACCTCCCAGAGGAGCAGGGATAAAAATGGGAGATTTTCCTCAGGCCCCCGCATTTGAAGGAAACATTTTTTATAAAGTACACAGCTTAATATTATCAAAACAAAAATACACAGATGTTATTAGTTATTTTGTGTGAAGAGGGGTTCCCAAAAATGCCGTTGTCTCAAGTTCCCTAAATACTCTGGGAGGCCCTGGTACAACCAAATAAAACTATTTTATCAATCTTACTCTCAAGCGAAAAAGTTTATCTATGCCTTAAAAATAACAAATATGTTTAGTTATCACAGCAGGTTTGGTTTATAAATCATTTAGTTGGTCGTAGGAACTATTTTTTGGATTGTGTCCTTTTTTTTTTAGAACCACGTCTTACTACCCGTATGGGTCACAATCCTATGTACTAATTACACAAATGATTTTGGATTAGGAAGGTTATATTTATTGAAAATGTTACCCGCATTTGCGTTAAGGTTTTTAGAACCACGCCTTACTATCCGTATGGGTCATAAACTTATAAACTAAGTACACAAATGATTTTGGGAGTAGGAAAGCTATATTTATTGAAAATGCACCCGCATTTGCGTTAAGGGATAGTGGAAAGCCATTTTGGAAAAAAACCTCAGTACACCCGAAGGATATTCTAACCTCGATTTCACTATCATTGGCAGTCTAGTCTATTGTGAGAGTGGCACGTTAGACTATGCGGCCACCGAAGTGAGTTTGTTGATTTTAGTTTACACTTAGGCTTTTTTTTTCAAACAAATTCGATCTTATCAGTTGACACATTACTATCTAAAATCTAACATTAAGTTCTTTAATCTGGATCTTGGTTCGTTTTATCATCTGAAACAAATAAACAGCGTATTTTCGTTTCATTCCACGCAGTGAGAAAATGATGAGAGTTTCTGTAACAGGACCCAGGTGTTTCTGTCTGGGATAAAGCTGAAAACAAATTAGATCTGACTAGGATTTCCGCATATTTCATCATTTCGCGTGATATAGGCTCTCGTTCCCTGCTCATCCGCGGGACACTTTGGGGTTGGTGGAAGGGGACAAGGGTATAGTTGGCAAGAACCCGTGGAACGTGAAATCATAATCTTGTTAACGTTTGTGAAATATGTTACTGTTTAGAGGCGCATGCATGAAGGACAGCGTGTCGTGTGATAATGGTCATTGTTTAATCGTATTGTTAGCTTGAAACGCTGGAAAATAGATCCGACTAATGTAAAAAACATGTAATCTCACATGCGACAAACTATTAATGAGTTTATATTGCATAAATATGTTCCGCTAATAAACTGTATATTATATATTTTACTATATGAAGCAATGAATTTATAAGTATATATATTCAAAAATTAGGATATATATTTATATATAACTAATAAATAGACTATCCTCAACACAATAACATTAAATTCCACAGTATCAAAGGATTTGTAGAATAACTTTATGGATCATCTAGTTAGAATTTCTGATGGCGTGGGGTTGTTGGTTTGAATATCAGCTGAGTAAACCGAGAGTGGTTATTCACAAATGTTTTACTTATTTCCCTACGGTAAAATGTTGGTATATTTTCTCTAAATATAACCTTTCTCATCTTTATCTCATTAATATAAGTATGTAGATAGCCTGGACGAGGAGTAAGACATAGTGAAAAAAGCCCATAAATAACATTAATTTATAAATTAAATTATATATTATGTATCATTTATCAAACGTAAGCTTGTTCTCAGATGCGACAGAATATTTGTTAGTTATTTTGTTTGTGTTTGCGGTACTGGATTAAAATTTGTACTTACTAACAAAAAAAGAACGAAAAATAAAATAAAGAGGCAAAAATGTTGTAATACACTTTGATATAGTATTTATTAGTTAAATAAATCCGTCCAATTTAAAAAAAAAATAGCAATTTGAATAATGTGTTTATCATAGTTTTTAAGCAGCTAGCTTTATTTTAATTACTTTGGCAATGTAAAAAAAAATTAAGCTTGGATATGAGAATAGTTATTAAATTATAGAAACTTTCTGTGAACACATCAATACAAAAAAAAATTAAATACAGTTAATAATATCAACTATTGATTTTGAGTTCAGTACAATATGTTCCCATTTAAAATATTTTATAATTAAGTGAGTGATTTTTGTCAGCCTTTAGCGATGTTACTGTATTCAATAAAAATAGTAGACGTATTTATTTATCAGAACAATATTATTCATGTTATTTTATGAATGCTTCCATTTTACTTATTTTAGATGAATAATTAAATCATGTACACCCGCAAAAAACCCATAAAAGCTTTATAATAATTTCTAAATTCTATGTCTTTTAAATAAGCACTGACAAAAACTAGATAGAATTTATATTTTATATAAAGGTGTTTTTTACAAGTAAAGCTAATTACCCATGGTAAGTGATCAGGTTGAAGAGGAAATCTTATAAAAATGCACCCATATTAACGTATAATTTAAGAAAACCACAGGAAAAACACACTCCAATTGCATCAGGCATAGATAGGAACCCTTGACTCCATATTGATGATCATCTAAAGTGAAATGCGATTATAACATATTAGAACATTTTTTCACTGATACCGCATTGATATAGTTAGCTAATAAAAAATATTAGTTCATCTTTTATAAGCATATGTAGGCATACATCAAAATACCTTATTATATACAGTACCTTAAACTACAGAAATTAATAAATATATATAGTTTTTACCTTTTTTAAAGCTACGTCCATACTTACAACTTGGTCACCACAGCAAAAATGCCATTACAAGGTTACCAGAACGCAAAGCAATGTTATTTAAATGAGACCCAAAGTCGTTACCGTTTGCGACCATGTCACTGTCGTCTAGAACGTCCACCTGCATATAAAACAAGAAGAAAAAACGCCGCAATCTGGTCGCAAACAGGAGCGACTTTGGGTCTCCCATATGAATAATATTACTTGAGACCTGGTTAAGACATTTTCGCTGCGACGACCAGGTTACAAGTATGGCCTTAGCGTTAAAAAGTGTAATATACTACTTATATTATAATATAAACCAAGACTTAGATATTGTCGTAAATAAATTACAAAGGTACGAGTTCAAATAAATTTAATTAATAGATAGAACATTGAATATAAATATCGTTATGATTAACACTTCCACAAGTTGTTTATACTCAAGGTTTTATAATTTTCCCTAACACACTTTGATATTTAAAATATTTACCTTGACTACATTTACTATAGTATGAGTCAAATTAGTAAAATTAGAAACCGGACAAAATACACAAATAATTAATAAACTAGTTTTTAATGAAAGTGAGATAAAACATATTAAAACAACAAATTAAAACATAATTATTCAAAAGTAGTAAAGAGTAATGGGAACAGAAATCTCAGATAAGACTTAGATAGTTTTTTAAAAATAAAGTCAAAATATTTTATAAAGTAATTTGAATACTGTAACTTTTACAATTCAAACAATCACCAACTTTTGAATAGCTATGCTGTATTTGATTGTTTTAACACGTTTTATTTCACTTTTGTTAAAAACTAGTTTGTTAATTATTTGTGTATTATGTCCTGTTTGTTAATTTGACCAATTTGACTCATACTAACATAAATGTTGTCAAGGTAAATATTTAAAATAACAAAGTGTGTTAAGGAAAAACAAACTATTGAGTATAAACTTGTAAAAGTGTTAATCATAACGATATTTATCTTCAATATTCAATATATTAATTAAATTTATTTGAACTCATACACTTGTAATTTATTAACGACAATATCTAAGTCTTTGTTTATATTATATTCATATATTTCTTACGAAAGATTCAATTATAATGATTTCCAAAATGTTATACTATATTACTCATATAAGTTTGATGTGACCATTATAAGTATGCTTAATAAAAACATAAATTATTGGTCATACAAAATTAGCAACTTAATACTCGCCTGGGCTTATCATCTGATTAAAATTTTAGGGCTAGGATCAGAAAGGTATAGTTTAGAGGAATTATACCAACATTTTATTAGAGAGAGGGAGATGAAGAAACTAAGAGGACACCAGCTAAATATTCCCTATCGGGATATGAGCCTTGACCACAGCGTAGTTAAAAAAAATCCGACTATATGAGACTCACGCCTTTGTTCATGGTTTTGCCAGTGTGGCTATAAACATAAATTAACTGTCGTGAAAAATGTACACCCATGATACACCTATATTTTCTCTTCTATTTTACTATCTCTTCAATCCTTTTACCAAACACATTAATAATGTCTCCTAAAGTCATGCCAAGTAAATCGAAACGTCACATGTCCTGGACAAATAATCATGGCCTTCATGATATATTAATAGTGCTCATTTTCGTGCCCTCACATTACTTAATGATAAGTCGAGATACAGGGTTTTACTTTATACGATTTTGCGTGAGGAAAATATCATGTCATTAATAATGTTGTGGTAAGGGAATTATTTCATGAAATCAATACTTTATTTCATTTCTAGCTATAAAATTTGTCACGGGTTTCAAGCTTATCGTCATAAAGCTGATAAAATATCCCTAGGGTCGAAATATTCAATTATATATTTTGTAATTGGAATTCGTCTTTTAATAAATATTTATTTCAAAATAAATCAATTTCGCCATGTAAATCATCATGTCCGTCCGAATTAGTTTGTTACTGTATTAACCAGGATTTATATGTAATCATACTAAGTATTTTTTAACAATAAAAGTAATTAATTAAATAATTAAAAATATACAACACACGATATTTTAAAAGTACATGAAGTTTATATTGGTAAAATAAACACTAACTGTCTTATAATATTTGAATGTGCCATCATCATAAATATTTAAATAATGTTATCCTTATATATAATTTGATAAGCCCTTTGCGGTAATAGAAATGACAAGGAAATGACAGAACAGATTTGAACAAACTACCTCTCATTTTAACGATTAGGAGTCCAGGATGTCGAGAAAAAAGTATTTTTCCACGAAAACCCCATTTTCACAAAGAATTTTCAGTTTTTTATTCTTTGTTTAGTCACCATGGAAACTTATTTGCTGCATGGCTGTAAATCTCTAAATAAAAGATATCTCTTTGGGTAGAAAAATTATAACTCAATCTTTATTTGTGTGTCCAAACACATCATCATTTTCTCTTTGGATGGATATTTATCTTTGAATGCTGGTAATAACACATCTAAATTGAGGTGCCTAAACTGGGGGTACATTTAATTTTTATTGGAATGTTGCTATCGTTAATTCGCAGTTAAATCAATAATATGGAACATTTTTATAAAATTAAAAATTTAAGTTATTAAATTCATGAAAATATTGTCTACGTTTTGTTTCGCACATGTTAAAATGATGTTTAAATATGTTTTGGTATGTGTTATAATTTATAAGCTCAAAAACAATAAGATGTCTTAAATAATTTAAAAAAATAGCCATTTTAACTATATAAGTATGAGTTTTGTTGCTCAATTTTTTAAAATTTAGGGTTTTGATATTCATTTTAGCAAGTAGTAACACAATACAAATACATAAGTTAATCTATGTTTTTATATTTCCGCTTAGTTTTGAGGATAATAGATTTAAAAGTAATGTTTTGTGTACCCGATCTATCTTTTCACATTCTTACAAATACAGTAATCCCAGTTATGTTTCCATGTTGATAATTTTGAGAGAATGATATTTCAAATCACCGTAATATTTGAGTACCACATCTATTGTTACACACACACACGCACGCACACACACACACATACACACACAAGCATACATGCACACTCTCTATAGTATAATCTTTTCTCATTCTCTCTATCACACACTCTCTACCCTCACATACACTCTTTATCACACAATTTCTTTCGAATTATTATCATTATTATACTCTCTCTCTCTTAAGCTCTGTCTAAAATACTCTATAAACCTATCTCTTATCTCTCAATCGCTCTCTCTCAAACGATCGATCTCTCAAAAGTTTTATCTCTTGAGCGCTCTCTCTATCAAACTCTCTCACTCTCAAATACCCTCACTCTCAAACTTTCTCTAAAACACACACTCTCTCAAACCCACTTTCTCTCTCTCTCTCTCTAAAACTTGTTTTCTCAATTGCTTTCTCTAACTTCTCTCAAACAATTTCTCTCAAACACGTTCTCTTAAACTCTCTCTAAATCTAATTTTCTCTCTCTAAACTAATCTCATCTTCTCTAACATTTCTCTTTAAATTTATCCCACACTGCCACACTCTCTCTCTAAACGAATCTCACCCTCTCTAACTTTTCTGTCTAAACCTCTCCCACATGCCCTCACATTTTCTCTCTCTTTCACACAATATCCCTCCCAAAATTTAACACATTCTTTCTCCCACACACTATATCACGCATTTTCCCAAACATATTATCTTTCTCACACACAATCTTTCACTTTTTCTTCCACACTTTTTCTCTCACACATATTCTTTCTCCTCACACACACACACACACACACTTTTTCTCTTCTTCCAGTATTTCTCTCTCTAGTCCAAACACATACTCTCACTATCAATCGCTCACACTCACTCAATCTCTCTCAATTACTCATTCTCTATCTCATATTCATTTTCTCACACCTCACACCTCACACTCCCTTCTCACACTTACACTCATTTTCACTTTCACCTACACACACAATCACTTACACTCTCACCCATACATTTACACAATCACACACTCAAATACTTACTCGCTCATTTTCACTATCACATTTTATGATTCTCTCTATTTTATATCTTATATATAATTCAATAGGCCCCTTTCCAATAATATAAATTACGAGGAAATGACTGAACAAATTTTGACAAACGAACACTCATTTTATAACTAATAAGTATGCCGGTAAAAAAATAGTGTCCTTAAACTAAAACCCAATTTTCCTAGAAAATTTTTCATCTTTTTCTTCTGTATGGGCAGTGGTCCATCTGTACAATCATTCTTTGTTTACATCACCATGGAAACAAAGATTTGTGTATAGCTGTATATTGGCAAATAAAATATTTGTCCATGTTTAAAAATAATATTAGCTCAATAATTGTTATTTGTGTGGTTTGGTGCAACGAATAGATAGATATCTGGGAGAGGGGTCATTTTAAATTTCTCATCAGGGCGTGAAGGGGAAAATATACATTTTTATTCAAACTGCACACCAAAAACTATTTATTAAAGATAAGTTTATGGCCTTTGACGAGTAAACTTTTAATTAAAAAGTGAGTGAGGGCTTATTATGGAGATCATTTCCCAATAAAAAGTTTAAAATACATTTTAGTGCAATAGTTCACTTTACTATCAATGTGGTGAGAGTTTGTTTAGTTATAACAGTTACCTGGTTGAAGGCAGCTGTGCCGGTACTCCGTGTTCCTTCATCTTGCCTAGTAGTACTCAAATCGCCCGCTAGGCCGCAGCTCGTCTCCGGTATGTTCCCAGGACGAAGGACCAAAGTTCGATTGACCAGCGGCCTTCTCCAAGGTCTGATCTTCCTCCTGGGGGACTTGGGTCTGAAATTCTCGGAGGTTGCGGGGCGAGAGGGCTGCCACGACTTTTTGGCCTGTTAACAAGATGGTTGGATTCAGTAGCGTAAACAGGAGCTGGATAAGAATTCAAGGAAAGTCGGTCAGCGCATCAACGAAGGTAAGCCAGAAGTAATGAAATGACCTTGTTGAGAATAAGGAATGAAGGAAAAGTGAAAATAGGAAGAATGAATTTAAAGAAAGTTAATAAGTTCAAATATCTGGGTACATGTTTCAATGAGGAAAACAACATAAAGGAAGACCTTCACGAACGAATAATGGTGGCCTTGCAAAGTTATTACAGTCTCAAGTGCCTGTTAAAAAGGAGGAGCATTTCTACAAGAAGCAAGCTGAGAGCGTACAATGCTATTGTATTTCCTGTATGGATCAGAAACATGGAACACAACGAAGATAGAAAAAGAGAGACTAAGGAAATTCGAAAGGAAGATTATGAGAAATATATTGGGTAACAAATGAAAAGAAGAGGGTTACATAAGAAGGAAAAATAGTGAAATATAAGAGATGATGAAATAACCATATGTAGTGCAGAGAATGTGAGCGAATACAACTAACTATAAGGGCGGGCCATGTAGCCAGGATGAGACCAGGAAAAAGCCCGAGGGTAGTTTTTATTTTATTTAGCACGTCTTACTATCCGTAGGTAATAGTTTACACTAATGGTTTTTTTAGGAATAGGGAAGGATGGATTTAGAGGAAGTGAACCCACATTTGCGTAGAGGGAGAGTGGAAAACCATTTAGGAAAAACTACCCTCAGCTACCCGACAGAGATTCGAACCTCGATCACCCCGTGCTCGGTGGTCTATCTCAACACGACTGGCGCGTTAGCCAACTACACCATACAAGGCGGGTCCGAGGGTAGTGATCGAGGGCATTCCCGAAACCCCCAGATCACTTGAACCTTTTAAGACAAGGTGGAAATATGACGTCACTAAGGACCTGAAGGAACTATAGGTGGAAGATTAGAAAAAATTAGCCCAATATAGAACAAGATGGAAGAGACTTGTGAGGTCGGCGCGTGGTCTCTTATGGCTTGTGATCACTGGTAATAATAATAATAATAATAATAATAATAATAATAATGTCGTCAAAATTTTAGGGTGTGTGGGTTTAAGGGCCAATCTGAGGACCCAGGTTGCTTAAGACAATGGCATTTTTTGGTTCCATTTACATACAAAATAATTAACTTAATGAATTATTCATTTCTACTACCTAACACAACATGACATGAACACAGCTTTCTATCACTACAAAGATACATTTTACTTTTCCGCAGCTAAGTACCTGCCTAGGTTGTATACAAATATTAATAACGTTAATGAAACAGGGATGAGTAAGGTATATGTGTGTGTGTGAATATATATATATATATATATAATCACCGTGTCTTACTACCAGTTCAGGATTTATGCATATATAATACATATTACTCTAATGTGGTAGATGTGAGGAAGGAAGCATTTTAGAGGTGATCCACCCGCATATTAAGGAAAAACCACCCTCAGTTAACCCAACTGGGATTATAACCCCAATCTCCCCGTCATCACCAGTTTATAGTTAATGGCAAGTTATTTGAGTCTGTCCAGTGAGTCTGACGGCACCATCATCGTGAGCACAGTGTCTTGATGTACAATATATCGGAGGGACGTCGGTCGTTGAATATTAGGATGAAATTGTGTTTTTTTCCCAGCGGAACGAGGCATTTTATACTGGTTGAATAGACTAACCAAGGGAAAAGGGGGGTTAGGGGGTTACAAGCACCTCTCAACATAGTTTAGTTGAGTCAAGTCTAGAGTTGAATGGAGGCTCGTGTGTGCAACTCCTCCAATGGAGCCGTTCCTACCCAGCGATGTTCCCGAGGCGTGGTATGTAACAAATTGTGTTATAACATATATATATATATATAATTAGATATCCATATATATTTTATTTCGTGAAATAATTTTCTCTAGCAGATTTACTTTGTACGGGCCAGGACTGTTTAGCCCGCTACAACTAAGCCATATAAACAAAAAATATCGTTTATAATTCAATAATTTTTAGGTTATAAATCATCACTAAACTTTAACTTACAACAGTCCCAAACACACATTAGTTTAATGCTGTTTCTTAAATTAGATTAATAGAATGTTTGATTCGGAATACATTCTTCCTTTTCCCCACGCTTTGCTACTCTTCCAAACAATTCGCATAGACACTAAAGATATAATTATCATGAAAGTAAAAATTTTAGTAGTTGTAATTGCATTTTATTGGAAAGAGAGTGAAAATTAACTTAGGAGAAATATCCAGGAGGTTTTCAAGCCTTGACCTCCTAGTCAAAGGCAAATAAGACCAAAATAATGTGACGCCTTCACCCATGTGACCAAAAATACCGATTGTGCTGAATCAAAAGACTAGGGTTCAATCGGTGACTTGGAATTAAATTAAAATATAATCTATTATGGTTTGAACACAGTATGTTATAAATATAAAATATTTTCTCTGAAAACTTGAACGTTTTTTGTTGACTTTTAATGGTGTTTTATATACTGACTATACGATTTCAAACACTTATAATTAATGGGGCCACTTTGATTATCGATGAACTTCCACGCAGCCATTCAGCTCTAAGGCAAAATTTCAAAATGTGGTTCACGCCAAAACAAAGTCGAAGGATTCCAACAGAGATCTTTCCCCATATCAACTCTATTTTTGAGTTTTATTAATAGCATAAAATGTGTGAGAATGGAAACTTAACTCATTTAAATTACATTTTAAGCAGATTTGAGACCAAGTTTAGTGAAAAAGAGTTGTAGCTTTAACTTACTCTAACCAAATACAGACTTTTTTCGTAGAGGAATTTAATGCTGTCAGTCCCATGTCAATTGTGGCATGTAAAATAACCCTGAAAGCTATGTGAAAATAACACTCCGCCAAAATTAGTGGGCTCTTTCACTCTTGCTTATAGAAATTCTCGTGTGCTGATATATTCAGTCGGTTCATAAAGTCTACGTTAAATACATCAAATAAATGAAAACGTGAAAGTGGGCTGCACCATAGTGGAACCCGTCAGTGAAGATTTGCAACCTTTTAGGGAAACAAAGTGTACCTAACCTTCGTCTACCCTATCAGGTAGCAAGCCTACCTTGCATGATTACACTATAGTATTGGTTATAAAGATAGTGTCAAGGTGTGATCCATCAAGATAATACTGATGCTACCTTGTGGCTTTATGCATTATTCCTTGACAATAGCGAAATTTTGATCGTTGAAATGTATTATTTTAAAATAATAATTTTACTATTTTACTTTATCTAAAAATGTGGTCTCAATTCCACTATACTATAATTAAGCCTACATAAATCCGTAATAAGATGATTGTTTCTCCTGGTTTGAGCTTTATTAATTATCTAAGTTACGTGCTATCCGTGTAGTGAGAAGAGCTCTTAAAAGCGTTCTCCACTAATTCTCTTTAGGAATATCATAATGGTCACCTCTTGAATTAGTTTGGATCTTCATCAACTGCATCTTGAAACAATGGTGATTTTCTATGTGTGTGTGTGTGTGTGTGTGTGTGTTTGTGTGTGTCCCAGATTCATACGAGCAAGCCTACCCAATAATTCCCTTCAAGAGTAGTGTTGTAGAGCTCCTGAAACTTCGACACCACCCAACTATTTACGAAACCAAAAGCCACTTCAAGAAATATAATGGAACACTAGAGAAGAAGATCTCATACCGTAGCCTCATTAGATTCTCAAAGTCATCCCAGCTGACAAAGAGTTGTTTTAAGAGCACAAAACATATCCGAATACGGACAAAATATTTATTAGTATATTATATGACTTATCAATTTGTGTTTTTGAAAATTTTTTTGTGTCATACAGTACTTTTGAAAGATTTATTTCGCCTCCATTTTCAACAGGTTCTTTCAAACAAGCTTTTTTCCATTTATATGGAATGCCATATTTAAAAAGTATAATTGAAGTTATCGACCATTTATACTAAACAATCTATGGATAATTTGTTTAGTATGGAGTATGATATAACAACAAATTTAGTACAGTTTGGATTGAGAACCATCCTCTCAGATCAAAATTGGATTTGAGAAATAAATCCTTTATTTTCAAAACTTTTCTGCTCCATTTTCTCATATTTTTCAGAAATCAGGAAAAACTGTTTCCATATTTTAATCTTATCCTGACAAGTTTATTTAATTTCACATTAACTTATAGAACAACTATGGCTTCTTAAAAATAGTAATGAACACATTTAAAAGTAATCAATAATGATTTGTCAAAGATCACTTCTTCAGTGTTCGATAGTATTTGTCTTATAAATGCCAGAAAACTTATTTGAAATTATTATCAGTCGAGATGTATAGGCTATTAATTGGTTGGTATAGTACGTTTACAAAGATTTTGTCCTTTTATAACACTTGATAATTTATTTTGATTGAAAGAAATGCCAGTTTGTCTGCACTTTTCCAAGGAACCAAAGATATTGGCTAGGTATATTATAAAAATATGTAATCAGTAGTTTTAGCATTATTTAAAAAACCAAAGTTTTCGTGAAAAACCGTAATAAACGTGTATTAAATTTTGATAATATTTTATTGACATATTAAAAATAATTTTTTAGCACCTCGTCTTACATTCTATATTACGTCTATGAACTCATTACGCTAATTGTTCAAAGATTAGAAAAAATTAGTTTAGAGAAAGTGTATCTTATTTCTCGAAGAGAGAGAAGGAAACCAGTAATTGTATTTGCATGGAGAGAAAGTGGTAAACGTTTTAGGAAAACCACTCATTGTACACCTTACCGGGATCGAACCACGATTTACCCGTCATCAGCAGTCTAGTCTATTAGGAGAGTGACGTAGAAGTGGTTCCCAACCTTTTTCAACTGACGTCCCCCTTGGTAGATTATAAAATTCCCCCCTATTTTTTAAGGTATTTATACAAACGAAAAATGTAATGCTTTCCAGTCACTTCTTTATTTTATACAAAAATCGATGTAACACTGGCAGGAAGATTGGTAGAAATAAATCACTGAAAATAACCATGATGGTTGGTGATGTTTTGTTTTTATCATATGTTTAATATTGGGTTTAATTTTTGACAGAGAACACCACAAATCACTTTCCATTTCAAGTCGACTACGCTGCTTATTGTTTATGACAGTCAGAGTTGAAGACTCATTGGTGTTGCATGTGGCCACAATGGTAGCTCAGTGTCGTGTTTTTCAAACTGTCTCTAGCCAGTTATTTCAGTCCACGCGAGGATATTTTAAATTATTCTTTATTTGTTTTTCACACTATAAAATAGCACGAGTACTTATAATTGCCAAATTTGTTCAAATCTGAATTAAGAACATTTTACAAGGCTGCAGCCGGAGCATGTGAGTCTTTCCTTGTGTTGTAAACTTTTTTATTTGTAAAAGTTAACAGTCGTTACAAAATTTTCATAATATTAGTGTAAAAATTGTTGTTGGCTCCAGCATGTATTTTTTCTGATTCAAAGGTTCCTCTTGTACCGTAAAATGTTTGGGAACCTTTTGCTTAGGTGGAGGGTTAGAGACGATAGTTGGAGTTCAAATCAGAGGCTTGCAAGATTGAAAATAGACTCGTGAATGCACAAATTTTGCTGGTTACCGACTTTATTACAAGACTTTATTTCTAAAACTGCATGAAATGATTATCTTAATTACGTTGGAAAAGTTATTTAAATAAAAATATCCTTATTTCCCAATTGGTACAACCCTCCCCCTTTACCGTGGAAGTGCTTCCCACCACTCCCCAGGTTAGGAACCACTGCCTTAGACCATGCGGCCACCGAAGTGGTTGTTAAGAAATAATTATTTTATACTGATAAATTCAAATACTTCGGCTATCCCTAAAAAAATGAAACAATCTCTCTGTATCTCCAGTATACACATCTATTTGAAAAAAAAATCCACAAAAGAATTGACTGTCCTCGCCCCACAAAATCCATTTGGATACAACCAAGACCGGATTAGATGTATTGGTAGCGCTGGCGGTACACAATACTCCTGGCGGTCCCTTTCCAAACTAATGATGTGTGAAATTAGAGACCGCGCCTCGTCCATCACGATAATTATCACGCGATAGCTGGTCTTCACGAAGGATTCTAAAAGATCAATGACCTGTTGTAGTATGGACGAAAACCTCAGAAAATCACCAATATAATGTACAGATATAATTGATTTGTTTCTCTTCTATTTTAAATTGAGGTATTTACCAGAGCTTCGTTGTTTTTGTGGTTGTAGCTTTTCGTACACGTAGCGCAGATAGTATTAAAATTAGGAACTAATCGTTTTTAAATATTTTTACTGAGACTATTAGAATCTTGAATTTCCTTAAATATATCCACTAGTGTCACGTTTGTAATATTTGGTTGCCGTCTAATGTTAAGTTAATTTTACATACATTATTGACCCTGCGGATGTAAAGTGAACGTTTAATACATCAATTTGGAGGTATTTTTTGACTAAAACTAACTCTTTTGATCCTTTTTAATTGGATAAGATAGCTGAAGGGCCGGTCTTATGACTCCTGGATAGATATTAATCTGGCAGATAAATATTTCTATCTGGACGATAAGTAAAAAGTGTATCTTATGACTGCCTGATAGCCTTTATCTGCTAGATAAAATTTATTTATCCATCATATTTTTATTGGGAGGTTTAAGTACTTTTATCTGAAAGTTAATATAGTTGTTGCCATAGTGACGCGTTGTTTTTCATGAGGTTTCATCTATCAGAATCTGTTTTTAGGTTAAAATCTTGGTTCGCGTGTTTAGTAGGCACAGGATCTAACTATATATTAAGTTAGAACATTTAATTCACACTTTTATATAAACTGACAAGCTATATTTGTAGAGTTGTAGTTATATAAGTACAAATTATTTAAATGTGAGTACAATAAATGAAATTTTGTAAATGTTGTACCCAACTATTGACCACATTTTGGCAGACACCGAAATTAGTACTTTCAAGACATCTTAGCTTCTGCGCCCACGTGACGCCATCTGTTTACTCGCAATCATTTAGCCACCATTATTTAACAAATGTTGAGCGTTGTAGCCGATAGCCAGGTTATAGTGGTAGCAGTAGGGCTTATACGCATGCGCGCACCAGTAAAAACAGTACCAACCTTGCGTTTTCTGTATAAAAATATATTTATCCTTCAGATAGCTATCCAGCAGATAAATTCAATTCGTAATACGCGTAAAGTATTAAAGTGATTGCTAAACTTTATTTGCTCGCTAACTTTAACTTCCCGATAGCAATATTTATCTATTAGTCATAAGACTGGCCTGAAGACGTTTAATTTATGGTCATAAGATACACTAAATAGTAATATTAATAATAATAGTCTGAAAATTGAAAAATGACACCTTGACATGAGAATCAAACCCGGGACCTTTGGCTTAGTACGCCAATGCTGTAAAGGCCCGTTGACACGATGTTAGTTGGTTAATGCAAATCCACTAATTTAGCTGAGCGCGCACAACTTGCAGCGTGTAAACAGACAAGCAAGCTACTAACATGCAAGTCCACTTGCAACTTAAAAAGTTGCTCACCTTCCAACTTTACTAATGTAAGTAGACAATTCAAAATGGTGGCAACTAAAATATTGTTGTGCAGGAGACACTTATTTGTGGAATGTTATGAAAATAATGAGTTTTTGTGGAATTTTAAGCACCGGATTTATAAAGATAAGAATGCGAGGGATATTGCACTAGAGGATTTTGTAAAGTGATATCAGGCGTGCATATTCTCAAGAAGTGTCCAAAATAAAATGTTATTAAATATTGCAAGTGTGCCTTGTGAAAGATATTATTTAATATCAGTTAACAAATGTTATAAATAATTTTATCAAACCATTATTTCCTACCAATCAACGTGGCATATGTATTTTTTTTACATACAATCACAAAATATAATAAAACATTGTAGTACCGTGATTAGTTCCGGCAACCTAATATTCGTGTTATCGGCAAGTAAGGTATGATTAGCCGGTGAATTTCAAACAAAATCACCGGCATGCTTTCCAATCTCCGTATTTGACACTAACCAATCTTTATAAGTTTTAATTAATAATGTTTAGACCAAACACTTCAAACACTTTGTAGTAATGCTTTGGCAACTTGAGTAGATACACAACATTATATTACTGTCTCATAGCAAACCAGATAGTTTATATTTAAACCAATCTACAAATTAATTTATTACTATTTCTAAGGAATATCTTATGCCTAGCTAGCTAGCATTTAACAAAATATTTTGTTATTACTATACCAACATTTAAAACAGAATTGAAAAAACCTGGGTTAGGCCTATTTATAAAAAAATGTTTATCCTAGTTTGGTTTTATTGGGATTTATTGACTTTATTTGAGTTTAATTTTATTAATCATGTATGCTAAGGGAGTTATAACAAATCAAGCAAAATAGTAAAATAATTATTTGGAATCAACGGAAACATATATTAATGTATTAAGGAATTAAGAAATATTAGACATATTAATCATAAACGTTTTTATGTTATCTATATAAAACAATTTTTTAAATAGGTCAACTTGTTTTGATACATTGCGTTTACTGAAAAATTGTAATTTATTTGGCCGCCCATTCTTATTCTAAATTCACCCTTAATAGCTCCTAACACATAAGCGTAATTTATAGTATATGCGTATTAATAACCCGAACGAGAAATCAGAAGCAGTGATGAAAAAAAACTCCAATAGAGAGATCAGTTAGCACCACTTCATTTTCAGCCATGTTTTTAGAAGCGATACTAATACAAGTAAAAAATAAGTGTCAACACAACTAGCATGTTAGTAAGCTAATACTAGTAAACTTGCATTAGTCCACTAATACCGTGTCAACGGGCCTTAAACACTGAGCTATACAGGAATCGTCCCGTATTATAATATTAGAAATAATAATAATCTAGTTTAGTGATTACAAACAAAATACGTTTGAGCTTGGTAAGAGCCAATGATGAAACATACAAATATGTTAAACATAATTAAAGGTGACCTGGTGGGCTAGGGGTTAGGTGTCAGGCTTCTGTGCTGAGGGTCCAGGGTTAAATCCTAGGTCCCGGCATGGATATATCTGATTGCCAAGCCCTTCCCTCACCTCTGACAAGACGTGTATTAATCACAACTTGTGAATGTGAGGAATGCCAGGCCTCCACCATGGTTCAGATTTCCCCTTTAAACTGAAGGTCCTTCATTTCATCTCAAAAATACCCTACCATTGTACATTAGCGTACGTGCGTATAGCCCGAACGCGGTGCTAGTAATGATAATAAACATAATTAAATTATAATAAAATACTCAGTCCAAGTTAACGATATAAGCTATTTGTTAGATGGCTAAATTTCAAGTTACATAGTCTTGAAAATTCCGTACTATAAATCTGGGCACTTCAACGGCCCCGCCCCTTCACCCAAACGATATAATATATATATATATATTATTGATATAATCTTAATAGACTGTTTGGCTACCTCTATCTAATGATCCCCTTCTTCAGTTTCACATACATGAGAGAGAGGGCTATGATCTCTTCCTGCTGTTTATTTCTGCACTGTATTGCTTCAAAATTAAAATAAACTATACATTTCTTGTTCATTATTTCTAGTAGAAATGATGACACAGAAATTTAACTCTCTCTTTCTCTATATACTTTTGTGAGATTTATGAAGTCCCTGTTCATGTATAGTTTAATTTTTAGGTTAATAGACCATTACAAAAGGTATTAAAATTATTAAGCTATTAGCTAATAGTTGGATTGTTTTACGCCACTAAAAAAAAATTCAAGCAATTATTTTTTTTGTGTCCCTTGACAATTTTATGAAAAATATTATAAAGGTTTCTATATACAGGTTGAGTGAGTTTTGGTCTCGGAATCACCGTGAGGTGATTGATTCCGTTTGAAAAAATAAGCGCAAATATATTGACAACTTTTTCCAGAAACTAATTAGTAAGGGAGTTATTTATGAGCTCTTGAAAACTGCGTTTTAAAATGCTTTTATGTAAAAAATTTCAGAAACAACTTGAGCTATAACAGAAAATCCCTTGATAGTGTTTTGTTGAACCAAGATGTTAAACCTCTGAAAATTTTGTTTGTAATATCATAACCCTTCACTGATCAAATGGGGGTTGCCATCCTTGCCTTGTCTTGCAACACTACACAACTGGCTGCTTAACTCCAAGGTGATAACAAACTGTATTGAATCTAAACATGTGGTTTTCCCGGATAAGGTGAACCCTGAAAAAGTTCCAACATCACCCCTTTTCTTAATTTAAACATTATGTTTAATAATTCGTCACTAAAAATCAATTAATCGAAGTTTTACAAAACTCAATGTGAAAAGAGGGTGATATCCCTCATTTAATCAGTTATTTCGAATATTTTTTACATAAAAGCATTTTAAAATGGGTTTTTTAAGTACTCATACATAGCTTCCTTGATAATCATTTGCGAGAAAAATTCATCCATATATTTCCTACTTATGTTTTAAAAAGAACCACCTACTGGTGGGTCCGAGACCAATAACGACTCATCCCGTATTAACAGGAGTGTTTTTAATTGAATTTTATGTTAATGTAATGGGTAGGCAGAAATATAAATGGTGTGACGAGATTAGTGTCTAACAGTAGGATCGACGTGCTCTCATTGTATACCCTGGCTGAGCTCCCTGTTCTCTCTCTCTCTTTGTCTAGCAGGTATGCAGCGGCATTCTCACTTGGCTGGGGAATTAAAGGGAACAGGGGGGTGGATGGGGCACACGTCTGGAAGGGTATGGGTCCTTTTAATTCTAGCCTAGTATTCCAGACCCCTAGCTAGGACCAACACTATATATACACGGTCAGCGTTAGCCGAGTGTGCTCAGTTCTTGGTTCTAAACCAGTGAGTCCGGGAGTTCCCAGTCCGAGTTGTGGACAGTGAAGTTAGTGAAGTTAGTGGACCAGCGTGTCCAGGATTGGGCTAGCGTGCTCGGGTAGGTTGGCGTGCCCGCGAGTGAGTTGACGTGTTCGCGAGTGGGTTGGCGAGTCCGGCGTTCGTTTATCGCGGGTCATCACAGTGTGTCATGTGTGGGGATATGTGGAGGCTTGTGTGGATTACACGGTCGATGTAGACATTTATTGTTATTATGAACTACTTTTTTAACGAACAGTTTTGTGACTTTTTTTTATATTTGAATAGTTATTACGTATTTTATGGTTGTTAATTTTTTTAGTTTGATTTTATTTTCAAGTGTTCTTATTGGTTTATTGGTTTATTAATTTACAGACTTGATTAAGACGTTTTATTTTATTTAATGACTTGTTTAGTTGTAATTAATTTAGATGTATAGTTAATCAGTGTGTTTATGTATGCTTTAGTTTTAATAGTCAAAAACTTGAGTATTTCATGGGCCTTTTCATTCGTGTTTAATCAGCAACCAACTTCAGTATCCTTAAAATAGCTCGTGGCTCGCACGGTGATGTGTGACCAGCCCCCGTGACCCCCCTAGGTCACACGTGCCCTACGTTACAATATATTATGGTGTTGGCTGGATACTAAATAATGTGGCCAAAAAGTCCCCATTCGGTACATTGGTGACCATTATTTACACATTTGACCATAGCACACATTTTTATTTTGAGCACTGTTACCTATAAATTAATCACCCAATGGGTCTGTGTGTTTAGCGCTATGCTTTACACACAAATTTAAACTCTTTGATCTCCAAATAAATACCATTGCCAACCAGCAACTAATTCAAATAACAACATGTTTACTAGCGCAAGTAAGGGATACGGGGACTTATTGGCTATTTTGTAGATAAGCTACCTCTTTTTATTAGCACCACGGCTTACTACCAGTTATGGTTATAAGCTTATTTACTAATTACGCTAATGGTTTCATGGATTAGGGAGGTTATGTTTTTAAGGAAACGTACTCAAATTTTCGTTGAGGAAGAGTGTAAAACCATTTAGGGGAAAACCACCCTCAGCACACCCGACCGAGATTCAAACTAGTTCTCCGCGTCATCAGCAGTCTAGTCTACTGCGAGAGAAGAGCGTTAAACTAATTTAATTTTACTAGACAGATAAACACCACATTAATACTCACCCATGTTGTGTATAGGAGATGATTAACCTATCGTTTAGTTTTCCAGGATATTATGAAATTATAATAAAATTTATAATTGAACATTTTATGATTATCGGTTTTTAGTAAATGAAGCAATATAAAACAGAATTTAAATAAACTAATTTCGCATAAAGATGTTTATGTTTATATAGTTTAACCGTTATTAATGATCAATTAATATAAATGGTACTAAGATAAATATAAACTCTAATTTAAGACTTCTAAACCAAAATGTAAAAAAAAAAAAAAAATCCCAACACACTTATCATGGAAGGTTGCAATCTTACCTTTACTCGATACACTATCTTATCAAACTACACAATAGTGGAACCAAATAAGGTAAATTTGATTCTTTTCAGGATAAACAGAGAGGACAGAGCGTCAGGATTACCATAGTATATTTTGAAAAGTCTCAGGTCTCTAGATTTTTTTTTAGCACCACGTCTTACTGCTCATTCGGGATATACACTTACAGACTAATTACGTGAATGGATTTAGAGATTATTAAGGGTATATTTAGAGGAATTTTACCCGCAATTGAGTCGATGTAGAGTGGAAACATGTGGCCACTGAGGAGGGTCTACTAGACCTTGATGACTTGGATATAAGTCACTTACATAATAACAATTAAACGCGAATGGCCGGCTGAGGTCCTGTTCTAACTCGAATTTTTGGAATCTAATCGGTCTGCCTGTTTGTTCCACTGTTACCGCCCAATGCGTGGAACAATTTTAACTTTATTTGGTAGGGACAATCAATAAACCTAGGTCTAAACAACGGGTCTTTTTTTTAAAGATATTTGATACCTATTACGATTATAAAGTCTTAAACTGCGTGAACAAAGGTTATTCTCTATGCATCAAATGTACTATAAAATAAGACATTCATTTGTTTTCTATCTTACTTAATGACAAAGGAAGGCTATCAACTTCAAATCCAAAGAAAAATTACTGAAGACATTTCATTCTCAAATCCAAAGAGAAATTTTAAATTAATGATAAAGAAATAATCAAATTAGCATTTCTTGATTGGGGAGAATGAGGTTTACTCTTGGCAGAACTAATAGTTTTTAGATTGAGTTATATTTAATCTTACGAAGACTTCATATTGAATATGTAGCCATATTGTGGATTTTTGTAAGCAAATCAATATATTTAAATCGCTTCACGCATACAATATTGCCTACCTAAGCTACTAATTAGAATACAGAATACATTGCACTATACAAGCTGTTAACTTGGAAATGATACGTTAGGGAACAAAATAACTATACGTGCTAAAATCATTTTCCATTACGGTTTTCGCTTTCATGAATTCCATTACAAGTAGGTGGGATCAGAGAACGGATAGGAGGGAGGTTGGGAAAGTATCAGAGGGTGAGTTTAGTGCCCGAAGCTCTCTGGGATAGTATCCAGTGCCACGATCAGTATTCAGGTCTTGTCCACACAGCTGTGCGAGGCACTAGGGGACTCGCAACAGTTGGCTTTCTTTGGTCGTGTATTCAAGTCTCTATGCTGCACTTTCATATCCTTAAGCGACATGGTAGAAATAAGCTTTAACCCCCTCTTTAAATCTTCTTTTGTTATTTACTATTCATACAATCATAGACATAACACAGAGAGGACATTAACGCTTTCAACATGGTGAACAGTGATGTATGAAACATAGTGAAAAGTGATGTTCCTAACACGGCTGACAGATTCCTCTTCCTTTCTCTCATCTTTAGATATGTGAGATGTAAATCTTTCTTTTTATATTTCTGATGTTAACGTCCTTGGAATAAATTAAACATGAGCTATCTTGAATTGTATTTATTCCACTTAAAAATCTGGATGTGTTTTTTCAGAAAAAAAAAGGAACAAAAAGTATTACGTTAACAATCTTAGAAAATATTCAATTATTTATTTCTAGAAAAAAATAAAAACTATTTTAAAGGAAAAAATTCCAATAGCGACAGCCCAAACTAAATTTACTCCAAGTAAGATAACACCAGAAACATTATCAAATGAGCTATAACAGGGCAATAACATCAATTTCCAGTTCTCTACTCTCACTTACGTGTCGTCCGCAGCGCTTTGTGGTTGAATATCTAACTAACTTTGGGTCAGCTGTAAACATGATTTGTTGAGATTGAGGTTCGTTCCTATCACTTATTTCATAGATGTAGCCTAGAGTTACCCAGTTATACTCGAAATATGGTAGAAATATTACTCTCCATATTTTTTTCCATCTTGAGGCTACTCCTATTGCTAATACAATCAAATCCGTATCATAGAGTGTACAGTTAGTGATGCTAAAATCATGATACAAATATTACACCCCCTTAAAACTTATTGCAGCTAGCTACCTCTATTACTACAATCATGAACGTATCATGAGGAAACAAAAGCAGATACACTCGCCTAGGAATTAATAAGTCATTTATTAAAGTTATTCTTTCTAAGTAGTTTATCCTAAATACACGTTTAAATTATTACACTTATTAAAAAGTTATGTTATTAGTAACAAGAGATTTTTCGCTATGCGCTTACTCCCAGCGTTGCAAAACATGTATTCGTGGTAGGGCATTGTAAATGTAAAAAAGAAAATAAGACTGTCTTAGTCGAGGTCGTTTATTTTGACGTAATCGTTGTGGTAGTTTGCAAATCTTACTTTGATCAGGTAGACTGGTGTTCAATCACTAACCTGTGTACTACGCGTGGGTAGTTCCATTATTGGTTTCCATACCTTTTTCAGGCAAATTCTAGTACCTTCTTTTAATTTTGAACCCACCTCTTTACTTACACTAGAGTTATTTTTATTTACTTAGCACTGCGTCTTACTAACCATTAGAATTATACGCCTGTGTACTAATTACGCTAATGGATTTGGAATTTGAAAGGTTGAATATAGAGTAAGTGAACCCGCATTTCCTTGGAGGGAGAGTGAAAAACTATTTTAGAGAATCTACCCCACCCCCCCGGTTCACGAGAGTGAGATTCAAACCTCGATCTCCCCGTCCTCAGTAGTTTAGCTCAACATGAATTTAGCGTGTCAGCTAACTACACCACCAAGGCGGGTCATTAGTTACTGAACTACGGATAATCTGAATGAGTCGTAGGACGTGCATAAAAAAGACAAATATTGAAGTTAAAACCTTGTTTTCAATAACTAGCTTAATTTTTCTTGACAAATGGTTTTAAAAAATGTAATATTGACCCATATTAGTTGAAATACCAGGCGTTTCCCGGCAAAGATGTTTTTAGTTTAACGACAAGAAGGTAACTTTCAGGTTAGTACCTTTTTTTTAAGCACCATGTTTTACTATCTGGTCAGGTCATAAGATTATGTACTAATTACGCTAATTGTTTTAAGGATTAGGAAGATTATATTTAGAAGAAATACACCCGCATTTGAGGGAAAGAAGAGTAGAAAACTATTTTTTGAATAAAAAACCTCACTACACCCGTTCGAGATTTGAACTTCTATATCACAGTCATCGGCAGTCTAAGTCTACTTGCGAGAGGAGCAGGTTAGACCATGTGACCACCAAATACGTCTTTAAGACCATTAAAGCCCTGCGTGGCCTCTATGATTTCTACACAGTTCTTAAATAATTAAAAAAGTATTATTAAAATTTTTAAGATTGCAGCTCCGTGGTGCATACATTCATGAACAGAGACTACCAATGTTTTAATGTCAGCCCTCTGCATATATAAGATATCATGCATTGCTCATAGCAAATGAACAAACTCTTCATTTTAATAATATAACAAAAAATCTGTTAAGAAATACATATAATTTACTTTTGAGCTAGCAATAATAGGGCTACTAATATTATAGGCGGAATATTATGTGATAAATATATTTGCACCCATAAATACCTTTTCAAATAAACGCAGTACATGTTACGTTAATCTATACAGTCTTTGAATTAATTGGCTCAAGGGCTCAATCCCAAACAGATTTAATTGAAACAATACATAATGTGGTAAATCATTCTATTTTCAGACGATTGTTTGCGTGTCCTTGAAATATAGGTTATTAATTATGTTGACTTAGTTTACGTGTTTTATGTAACTGATAGTAAAGGTTGTAGTTAAATAATTATACTACTACTACTATCACCTAAAGCTAAAGAATTATTCTTCTTCTACTACTACTACTACTACTACTACTACTACTACCTATAGCTAAATAATTATTCTACTACTACTAATGTTACTTCTAATAATAATCGTAGTAATAATAATGTTTTCTATTTAGGATTTTGATGGTGTTATATTTCTATGTGTGGCAATAATGAGGGATTGTTAGTTATAACTCGTCAAATCTGTGCATTCTTCAAACATGTGTTGAGGCTCGACACTCTGAGAAGGATATTGGTCTAAAACATTTGGCTTAGTGTGACTGTCCTCTAAACCATTGCCACTGAACTATTTATTTTCTTCCCCTGCGCAAATATCACTAATTATCTTAAGACAAAGTCGTTAATGGACGTGTAAGATCGTAAGCTACTTAAGTGTTGTCAGAAGCACAGATACGATGACTTATGATAAGGATTGGCGCTGCTGAATCCTACAAATTGTTTGTACGGGTAATGCGTTTACACAAAACAAATTTACCCACCTCTATGGCATTAAGCACTCGAAAGGTCAGTGCTGCACTTAAGCCACTTATCCCTATCTTTAGCTAGTTCTACCCAGTTCCACCTCATTACACCTCATCTTCCCATATGCATTTAAGTATTTTCAATGGTCTCTTCCCTTTGTGTTTGCCAGTCAATATCCTGAACATGGTTCTAGATTCTCCCATTCACACTGCATGTCCTACCAACCGTATTCCACGAGACTTGATTATCCTAACAATGTCTTGTGATGATTACAGTGTATGTAACTCATTAATATGTAGCCTCACCCCTTTTTGGACCAAATATTCTCCTATGCACCTTGTTTTCAGACACCGTAAATTGGTATGCCTTTTTACACCCATAGAAAACAACTGGTAAAAATATTGTTTTTTATATTCTGAGTTTTACATTCTTTGAAAGCAGGCGAGATGTCAACTACTTACTTACCAAGTAATAACATACATTTTCCGACTGTATTGATTTCCTAATCTCCACTTCAATATCGTTATTGCTAGTAATAATTGTTCCTAAGTATTTAAATTCATTACCCGTGTAAAATGATATCAGTAATCTCTAAATTATTGTCCCCAATCTGTGTTCTCTGTGTGGTCATACATTTAGTCTTTTCAGCGTTCACTTCTAAGCCTATTTTCAAACTAGCATCTAATAAAATATCTAAATTTCTTGTAACAGCTTTCTTACTATTGTTCAACAAATCTAAATTATCTGCGTATCTTAATAACTTCAACTCATAATGTATTTCGAAAGTATCTGATAGGGGAAATCCAACTCTTTCGCCTATCTGTTAAATATACCTCAATTAGCTTGAACAGTTTATTTTTATAACCTAAACTTAACTAAAATTTCATATCATTTATCTTTAACGGAATGGTAGGCACTTTAAAAATCTATGTATAAATAATGAACCGTCATGTTTTATTCCAACGTTTTTTATTTAAATTAATTTTAATTTTATTTTAAAAACAAATTTTAATATTTTTTAAATGGCGCATAGCCAGTGCAAAAAGGATTAATTTCAAAGAATTGTCAATCAACTAATGTTAGAGTTTTTACTTGTACAAAATAAATCATGAAAATGTTTTAAAATTAGAACCTACAAACAACTCTCAACCTCTTATACCCGCTCCGCATATTACTACTAATCCGGCCTATTTCAATGTAATTCCATTAATGGGATAGGGAAATAGATAAATGTTGAGAGGAAATTCACCATCATTTTCGTCGAGCAGGGCTGGGAAACAAGATATTAAAAAGTATGGATTTGAATTCTGACCTCTATGTCACAATCGAAACCATTTATATAACCCTGAAGTTTTGTCCAAATGCACGCCAATGTGGAAACCAAACATCCGGTTCAAGATAATTTTGCAAATATTTGATTTTAATACAGATATTTAAAAATAAAATTACACAATTGCACGTATTTGTATACAACAAATAAACACCATTATAAAAATTTGCAATTTCAAATATGGACAATGATGTAATATTTATATTGAGATGTATACCATTTTTATTCTCAGAGCAGATAATTTTTAGCGAACAAAGAAGGGTACACGGATCGCGTGACTTGAATTTACAAGAGATGCAATTTGGGTCTAGAGTTGTCGACCACTCTCAAAGAACCCTTGCGCTTTGTCACTCCCAAAACTCCATCTCACCCCTGACATTTAGATATTTTCCAGAACATAAAAAAAACTCTATCTTTCAATTTTCCTTACTGACGTGTATGCTTTCTTTGGCAGTCCTGATTATGTGAGGTTTTGAAATCAAACTTTGGTACCATTTTCTTTGATAGAATTTATTTAAAGTGGATTTGGAAGGAAATCTAAGGTTTGTATTTTTACTTTTTTTTATAGATTTTTTTATCAAATTATGAATAGAATATTGCTTCAATAAATGCTTTTATATTAACTTTTAACATATTATATATTTATAAACTAATGAGATATTTAATTATATTCCTGAGTATAGTAGCATTTGGACATTAAATGTTACCTGCTTCGGTGGCTACATGGTCTAAGGCTTCACTTTAATGTTAAACTAGACTGCCAATAGGGAAGGGGGGAATTGGAGTTTGAATCCCAGTTGGTTGTGCTGAAGATAGTTTTTCCAAATAGATTTTCTACTCTCACTCCACGTAAATCTTGGTAAATTTGCTCTAATTTCAACCTACCTCCACCTTTAATAACTAGCAGAATAAGTAAATGTGCGTGTAACTTAAATAGGTGGTAAAACGTGGTGCTAAGTCATAATATTTACTAGTGGCTAATTTTTTAAAGCTTGAAATGGCTTAGAAATAATAATTACCAGCTATTTGATTCAAAACGATTAGCATAATTAGGCAGTGTTTTACTTATTCAATAAACCTGTAGATGTATTTTTACAAAGATAAATTTATTCAATAAAAATTTACTAGTTACCGAATTTTAAAAATAATATTATAAACAATAACGTGTAAAGGTATGAACAATTAAATCGTGCCTTTTATTTTTTTTCATGCTCAACAATAAATTAATCATACAATTTCATAGTTGTTGATAACGGAAGAGAAATTAACTAAACAAAATTAACCCCAAATAAAAGTTTAGTTACTATGAAAATAAAATAAGACGATAATACAAAATTATATATGTGGCAAGTGGCCAAATCGTGAATAATAGGAATTAATTCTGAATAATTTAGCAAACAGGACATTAAGAATATCAAAAGTCCACCCCATTTTAGGCAACTACCAAGCGAGTAGTCTACTAATATAATTATATTAGGTATACAAACTATTTGTAAGTCGTGATGTGGATGGTGATTATTTCAAATAATTATTTACATTTAAATTTTCAGTCATTTTCAAGAACATATAAATATATTTTTTCTACGGTAGGTTGGTAGGCCACTATAAAGTTGATGTAATATGTTGATACATTTTAATACATAATATGTGTACCAAAACCAGGAGTGTGAGGTTGTATACTAAAATATTTAGTGTAATAAATTAAACATGGCCATTGAATAGTAAACATAACTAGGCTTAATATAGTTTGACTTTCCTAATAGTATTATGTATGCCTCTTTTCCTCAGACCCACTAACTTATTTAAATCTAAGAAACGTCCTTTGATCTCTAATACAATTTGGATATATTATAGATAACTGTATTTAAGGATGACGTAAATGGTTCTACAACTGGGAGTTTAAAAAAGCGTAGCTTATCTCGTAAGGGGATATTAAAATTACAAAATACCACAGCCCAGTTCAAGTTTTTATAATTATATGTAGCTAGGCCCTATATTTTTAAGAGGGCATTAATTCCAAGGGATATACAAACATTTTCAGGGGAGGACAGAATCCTTTTGAACTTACCTTTCAACGGTCATGGACATGATATAATGATTAGGGTCTATAATAATTCTTTCTCCAAAAATATATCTTCACTCCCTCAGTCAGATTGAGTATATACAAAAAGTTATTGTTAGAGGTATGAGTTTTGACAAACGTAAAGATGAACAGTTTCCGTCTATCTGACACGAAAGACAGGGGTTTGATCACATTTAACTGCACTATAAGCTATTTCTTGACACTTTGGTTTTCAAGTATTTATTTTAAGGTTAATCCGTCCAAATTAAAGCTTTACAGTTACGTGCTCTTATACTAGGGGATCCCAACGTGTGCCGAGAAATGTTTGACATTATATTTGGGTTAAAAATTAATTTCAATAAATAATATTTTTTTCTAAAGAAATAGTAGAAACTGATTTGAAAGCTTAAATTTATTTATTTTCCAGAAAATTCAATTCCTCACAATCAAATAGTTGATTAATTAATTATTAGCTTGTGGTTGTCTTTCTCATAGAAAAGTTTAGTTAATGGACGGATATAGGGAAAAAAAAATTCTGTTCAACCGCGAAAAGTCTCTCTGAGCATGCGCGTGTCCGTGTCTCCCGTAGTGAAACAAACCTACACGTTAAGTGTGCCGTGAAGATTCACCACAAAGAATAGTGTGCCGTGAACAAAAAAAGATTGAGAGCCACTGCTTATGATAATAAGTTCTAGTCACTTCTAAAAGATAAAAATTAAAGTTAATTTAATTTTTTTTTTTAAATTAATGTTATTTTAAATTGAAATAATAATTATATTTTCATCAATTTTAAAATATATATTAGTAATGGTAACCAAATTAAAAATAAATTTTAGTTTCATTGTGACACGCAGACTGAATATCACGTTAATACAGTTTGGTTGGCCAGTGACAGGGAGGTCAGGGTTTGAGTCTCACATGGATGTATTGATGTGCCCCCCCCCCCTCCCCCATAAGTCTTTCAACTATCCCTACGTATAAACTCTAGTACAGTTCCTTTGAATTGTACTTTTTTAATCACTTTCCCAACATATGATTATAAGTTATATTGTTAACTTTTTTCTGATTTTTTTTTTAGTCAAAATGAAGGGCATAATGATAGACCAAGAAGTGAAACTCGTTTTCAAGCAAGCGTACGTACTATGATCTGACATAAAAAACCAAAAGTAAAGAACAGGACAGTTCTTAAAAGATTAATCTCTCCAATCCAAGTTGTAGTTTTTTAAGAGAAAGGGAAAGTGATCTTGTCCAATTTCTACCCAATAAGGAAAATCACACAAGGGTAGTGGACCCTTTTTTGGACGTGCGTATAACCCGAACGGGTAGTAAGACGTGGTGTTAATAATAATTTCTCGGACAGTGGTGAGTGTAGTAAGAAGCCCTTGCGGCTGATATTAGAGAAACTCGTAATCACACCATTATCTAGGTCTGACATGTGTTCAACTCTTGTGAACTGTCTTCCATATCAGACGTGTGATAACCCGCCTCGGTGGCGTAGTTGGCTAACATTCTAGTCATGTTGAGCTCGACTGCCGATGACGGGAAGATCGAGGTTCGAATCTCTGTCGGGTGAACTGGGGTGGTCTATCATAAATGGTTTTCCACTCTCCCTCCACGCAAATTCGTGTTCACTTCCTCTCAATTCAACCTTCCCAATTCCTAATCCATTAACGTAACTAGTACTTAAGAGTATAACCCAGACGGGTAGTAAGGCGTGGTGCTAAATAGTAATAATATTAACAGACGTGTGATAGTTTCACGTAAGAAAAGGGTATTGAGGTGAACTAGTCACTTCAACTCAACTTTTATTATTAATATCCATCCTTTAAACGTTAGTCAGAAACAAGATGTGGAATAAATTAGCCCTAATTATTAATCTGTAATATTTATTTTATTTCGAAACCCATTATAATAATCGTTAGGGAACGTGAAACTACCTGGCACCCGAACACAGTAAATATTAAAATCTAGCTCTCAGGTCAAAGCTGATGTACGTGAACCCAGGGCGATCAGGTTGTATACTTACCCAATTAGGATCTGAACTAAGGATGCCAGACCTAATACGACACGTCCCATTATACAGTGTCATTAAAAGGCGTGAATTTAAATAAAAGTTTTGATGCATAACTTCTAATATCATTTAAAGTGATAGTCAGTAGGCCTACCTTTACTTTTTTTTTACCTCATCTAACTACCTGTAAGGGCTATACTCTTATATGAATTACTCTATTGGGGTAGGGATGAGGAAGAAAACAGTTTAAAGGTAATCTACCTGCATTTATGTGGAAGGAGAGTGGGAAATTTAGGAAAAATCCTCAGTAGTCCCAACTGGGATTCGAGCCTCGATCTCTCCGTCATCATTAGGCTAGCCTAGCACGACTTAGTGACGCCTTAAGTAATCGGTCACTTTAGCGGGTACTACTTTGCCTAAAAGCTCTTTTTATAACTCGGGTGAATAGATATTTATGTAAAAAATAAGTTCACAATTTTCACACGAAAAGGAACGAAAGACTTACTTTGGTTATTTTTTTTTCCAAAGGGAAAATAAATATGTCCTTTTCCTTGACAAGTTTTCGGAATGTCGAGTAGCCAGTGTAAAGGCAAATGGAACTTGGAGATTAAAGTAGTTTATTGGATTTGACATGTTAAGGGTGTGGGGAGGAGGGAGGAGGTGGCTACTACTGTGCAACTCTTACGTCACGTTCGCGTACCTTTTTTTTTCTTTTCGTTTGTACATTTCGCCTTTCCCCGTTACACATCCCCCTAAACCTTCTCTTTCTACTTTGCCGTTTCTTTGCAACAAAATAAAACGGGGGAGAACAGGGGGAGAAGGAAGGCTGAAGTTTCTTTCACCCAAATTGGAGGGAAATAAAAGTTGGGACAACAAAAAAGAGGAGTAGGAAATTTTCTTTGGGACAGTATAATGCGGGACATAGCTCGGGCTTGCTGAGCGTTCGTTCATTGTAATGTGGAAAGGTTGTCTTTTTTTGTAACATGACAGTGACAGATAATTTTATTCGTTAAAATGGGCATGCTTATAAAGTTTCTATTACAAACAAAAAATATAAAAAAATTTCAACATCATCAAATTCGAGTTTAAATGCAAAGGAAATATTAATTTGTTTGGTTGGTAGGACATTAGTCCATCTGTCTAATGAGCAATGGACTCTGGGTTCAATTAGCGTTTTGGTCGAAAACATTATAATTGATAAAAATACTAAAATAAAATTACTTTCACAGTAACGTATTAATGACTAATGAATAGGTCTTGTGTCATTTATAGAGTTAAGCTCGTTTGTAAGCTGTGAGCTAATATAATCTTTCAGTTCAAAAATTGAACGTTATATAGGACCCTAGACAAAATCAGGTAGATAAAAATGTTCAAATACTTGGAAATGTGTGGTTTAATATATTATATATTTTTTTCTTTATTTTTATACTATTCTATACATTTATAAAACAAAACCAATTTGTTTTTAAAAGTTAAATCTAGTTATTAGACTATAATTTTAACATTGTAAAACAAAGACTCATTTTAATTGTTTGTCTTCCAAACTCGAGCTCAAATGTTTATTTTTATAAACAATTCAATCGAGTTTGCTTATTCGGTATACCAAATAGTTTTAACATTATTAATTAGTCAAATTTCATTGTATGTGTGAAATATTAGGTATGTGTGAGTATTGGAGGTGTGTAAATTTATAAAAACTGCATTTGTTTTACTAATTCACTAAATTTCTCTTTCTCAACTGTTCAAAATATTAGGTATTTCCTGAATTTATAGCATGCACATACAACGTTAATCTCCAAAAGGGTGAGACAGAAATCTATAACTTATAGCTAAAATAGATTATTGCAATGATTCATGTTTGAAGAAAAGAAAATAAACTTCATTTTTAAATCATAATATTTTCGCCAAATCCATACCGGCAGTCACACGGGCTAGGGCGCCATTATTTACTAGTTTGTTGGATACCAGGATGCCTAGGTTCAAATCCTAGTCTGATGAATTGAGGGTTTTTTTTTTCTTAAATATCTTACCACCTTCCTCCCGCGTATGTGTGGATACATTTCCTCTAAATTTTACTGCGGATAGCCCGGACAGCTAGTATGCAATCATTTCAACATAATAAATATATTTGAGATATAGGTAAACCCTAAATTACGTATACTAGCTTGAAACTCTTTATTCATTTTGGTTTAGTTACATTATATTAGTTAAATTAATTAATTAACATCTGCATAAGTGATCTCATAGTCTCTAGTTGGTGCTACTCTGGCAGTAGACTAGACTGCCAATGACGGGGAATATAGGTTTGAATCTCGGTCGGGTGTACTGTTAAGGGTTTTACAAAATGGTTTTACACTTTCCCACCACGCAAATAAGCATAACATTTCTATATATATAACCTTCCTCATTTTTAAAATCATCAGCGTAATTAGTACATAATCGTAGAGTCCAGATGGTGCTAAAAATATTGATTAACCTGTTTAAAATTTAATGTTGTCTCGTGCCTTTATTTACTAGTACTGTACGTTTAGTGAAAGGATAAATTAAATAGAAAATTGATATTCAGAAAAAATTTTAGAAGGATAGTCAAAAGGAGTATTCACAAATTAGTGTAAAAAAGAGTATAAAAAGAGATATGAATCTCTCAGCCTTAGTCTACTGAGATAATATACCAAGGTTTAATCCTTTAAATTGAATGAGATTTTGACCATCAGTTAGTTTGTGGTTTTCTATTTCAAAGTGAGGAAATAACGACTGGAGGATCTGTGTGTTGGGCGTGTTAACACAATCAAGCTAGTTTGTAAGTCATGTGATGATACAATTAGCTGGATCTCAAAGTAGGCTATATCTTAAATAACTGTATCGTAAAATTTATTTGGTAGAATCACTACAAATTATGTGGAAACGTGCATTGGAATACCCACTCAGGATCTGGATAGGGACTTCAACCAGAGACTAACGCCTTGTAGCACTTGATCACCACTTCAGATCTATAGATAGTTATTTTAATATAATACTGTATATGTTATATTTTGTTCCAAAACTAGAAATAAACAACGGGGAATGTTTTCTTCCTTCTCTTTTTAAAAAAACTAATGTTCACATAAGCTAATTTCACTAAATAATAATTATATAAAATTTAAGATTTTTATTATTCTTTGTTTGGTATCCTTCCGCATCAGCAATCACGCAGTTTAATACTTCGGGCTCACAATACGAGTATTAACAAAAACTAAGGTATCCCAAGTAAATGTGTTAATACCAAGTTCTCGCTTTTTATGTTTCTTTATTATTTAGCTATTCTAATAGTTAGTAACAATGTATCATGTGCTAATACAAAGATGGCACCTCTATGGCACGCGTGCCACTAGGTAACATTTCAACATTATTTAGGTGGCACGCCAACATTGAAAAATAAACACTAACTGCAACTTTTCCCAAGTGTTATAATTTTTTGAAGAAAATTATTACTAAACAGACATTCATTTGCATAATATCTTAATGGTTTGAAATAATCTTGGCTCGTACTTAAGTGCATCTTGTTTAATGGTGAAGACAAGTTATGAACCTAACATAAATATATTGGATAGCAAAATACAACATGTTTCAAACTTATGTGGAAAAGATTATGTAAGTTTTTTTTAATTTGACACACTTATAAATTTATTGTCTTTTTTCAATGTTATTACTTTAAATTATATAAATTAATATTGTATAAGGCACTCAATTTGACAATTTAATAAATCTTTCTTCTTTAATATCCAGGAAATATTAAAATATTTACAATTTGATTTGAGCTATTCATTATATTCAACCAGTTTTTATTTTTAAATACTCACTAAAAAACGTAAATAAAAGATGGCACACTATACGTGTTCAAAATTCAGCTAGTCCGTAAGTGGCACACTGGTCGGAAAAGTTTCAGCATCCCTGAACCAGGCTCACTTTAGATCTAAAAAAAAGAGGCTAAATTGCATACACAAGAGATTTCCATAACTTCTTATTTAAAGTTTAAAAATGCTTGGTTGGTTGATTTTTGAGTTTAAAGGTACACATACCAGTTGATACGCGGCCTAAGGCATTAGAATCTACATGTGTGATTTTTTTTAAAATATACCTGAGGTGGACAACTTTGGGTTTCAATAAGTAGACTTGGAAAGTGCTACCTTTATATTTTCTTGGACTTTTAATTACACACACTGGAGGTCAAGGGGCTTAAGGCGTCAAGATTTCAATAAAAAGTTAACTCTGCTTATAGTGAACCCCTATGGATCCAGATATTTTGTTTACAATATCCAAATCTTACTAAAAAAAAGTCCTACCACCTACCGTAAGTGATAGAGAAAGGGACCAATAAATAAAATATCACAATTTAGAATACATGCATTGAAATCTATTTCTAAATATTAAAACAGTCGGCTATGTGTTGTTCCTTACTGTATAGCATATTAATAAATATTTTATGGCTTTTATTGGGATAATTTAATATATTTGTCTGAATATGTATCCATGTAAGTGTAAAATTAAATCACATAAAGATGTAGAGCGTTCTCTAGGTATAAATTTTATTTGTCAAAAATCACGATTTTCATAGTAAGGGTAATATAAAACAACCAAAACAAAATATAACTTATCTTTGGCTTTAAGATTAGAATGTATTGTATAAATTAATATTTGGATTGCAGTTTATTTGGCAATAAAATAAGACATAAAAAATCTAGATTCATGATTTGTTTTATTTCCAAGACCCTTGTTGCAAAGGAAATTTACAAATAAGATTTTTACACTAAAAGTTAATATATTTGAATTGTAAATTTAAAACGCTAATGTAACCTCACTAACAATAGGCTTTTTGACACTGTTTCGTTTACTGATGAGATAGCGTGATGGTATTTAATATATTGCTGACCCTTTATTTTTAAAGACAAGGAATACAATAGAAGTTCCATATTGATCTAACGAGTACTTTTTGAGCTTACTGGAAACAAATAAACGGTATAAATCGAACATACAGACAAATCTACAATGTTATAATATGTATAGCTAGCTAGCTAGCTCTCTAGCCTTAAGTAACTTGTAAGATCATGATATCCAGAACATAAGCTCGCCAATCATCAACCCTACCCTAAGACTGCCAATAAGATATCGCGATTAAATATCGACAAAAACATTTAACAGTACACGAGTTTGGTGTTTACTGGAATGACCACAAAACTAATTTATAAGACCCTATACATATAGCCTACAAATTTGTAAATATAGTCTAAAAATGAACTTTTCCACTCTGAAAATTCCAAAAATCCATATATTTTGGTTGATCACTAATACCTAAATGCCCGAGAAACAAAATATAGCTCTTATAATAGCATATAATAGATGTATGTGAATCGAGGGATGTAATATTTTAATAGGAGGGCCACAGCACCAATTATATTGTCATTTGTATTTCACTCCTACACTGTTTGTTTTCCTATCGACTCAGTAACGATAAATCCCTACTTGGTTTCTGGCGTTCATGAATTTAAGTAGACCGTTCTAGTGCCTTACATTAACCTCCAATCGACGTCTACCAAAAGTTCTTATAACTTCAGGTTTACCAACTAAAATGTTGTGTACACGCCTGTATTCGCCCATATGTGGTATTAGCTGACTTAATTCCTTCCTGAGCTTTCATAAAGGGTTGAACTGATTGTGAGAGAACTATAACCTGGACAAATTCTTCTAAAACTTAGTATTTTAGTTGAAAAAGGCAATACAACATAAAATTTCAGACTATTTTTATACGATTAAATACTTTAGTAGAAATTCGAATTTATGGACTTAACATTCCTATATATATTAGAACAGTTTTCTTGTTTTTTTTAGACATGTTGGAAAAAGACTGTGTTTTAGTGGCTGAGTTAACTATGGAAAGTAATTTGTTGAGGGGTTGGAGGGTGCTGTTTCTTGTCACAAGGTGATTTGTTTTATATCTCTATATGAGTGTAGCACTAGTTGCCGAGATAAAGGGGGCAAGTGAGTAAGGAGAGGACAGTAGAGTTATATTAAAAGCCATATATTACTAAGAGTCGCTTGGAGCGCAGTAGGATCAGCCATTATTTTTTTTCCAGGGAAAATAATGTGAACGAGACTAGGACAGGAGACGAAGACTGGATGGAGAGGGGTAGAGGGTAGTGTTTCTCGAGGGAGGCTATGCGCGAAGGGGTTGGGGGTGGATAAGAACAAAAACACAACATCCAACAAGATGATTACTTCTTTCTTCATTTCCGCTTTCTAGATAGACTCTTCGTAAGGATTTAATAACGCCCCTTATTCAAACAAAAAAAGGAAAAAAAATCCCAATAAATATAAGCTTCGTAAACAATGAACTTTCATTTGTATCCAACTTCCTCAAGGCGATTTTTATAAAAAAAACAATTAAAATATGTTTATAGAAAACAAAAAAAAGAAAATAAAAAAGTTATATATTTTTAATAACGCTACACATTATTCTAACAGGCAACACACTGTACCAGATTCTGGCTTAAGCGTTCAGGGCTAAATTCCAGTAGATCTCACATAAAAATGACTCAAATGCAACCCGATTCGGTGGCCGCTTGGTCTAAGTGATACTCTCACAGTAGACTAGACTGTCGATGACGGTGAAATCAAGGTTTGAATTTTGGTAGGGTGTTGGTTTCTCCAAAATGGTTTTCATTTCTCTTTACACGAAAATTTGGGCAAAATTTCTTTTAAATACAACCTTCCTCATATATTAAGCCATTAGAGTAATTAGTTTGTAGGCGTATATCTTGGGCAGGTAGTAAGACGCTTTGCTTAAAAAATAATTAAAATGCAGTTACTTATATCTTTTAAATGTGAGTTTAAAAAAATGTATGAAGTCAAAAGTCAGGAGAGATATAGATTAGAGATCTAGGTATATAGATCATCTGAAGAGATATAGATTAAACTATAATAATATCATTGACACCTATGGGAACGCGGAAAAAGGGGTCAATTATTTTAGTAAAGTCTAGTCTCTAGTTTGTCTAGGACGGATAAGTCTGAGTTTAAATTCAAACAGTGTTTTCTGAGGTGGATTTTCCTAAAGGAATTCTAGTTCCTTTTCTACATAGATGCAGTTTAAGTTTCTTTTAATATTCCACATTCCTCATCCTTACCTCATTATTGTAAGTATATAGATTTCCCCGGAGAGGTAGTTAGAATAAAGAGAGAATAAAGTAGCCTATAAGGATAGTAAAACTTCCTGTTAGTCCTTTTTCACTTATAAGATCTCTTAAATTAATCAATCTTTTTTTTGCGGCAAAGTGCAACCTATAAGCGTTACAATTGATCCGTATAAGATAAATGTATATAAAAATATCCCTCTACTTACAAAAATAATAATGATTTTACTGTTTATCAAATCAAAAACTATAATATGATTTAGTAAGTGTAATATGTTATAGTGATGCATTATTAGGTAAGTATATATTTGGTCACTGAATGGGTCTGAAAAAAGATTAATATGCTATATTAATATTTTTAATGTGTGTGTGTGTGTAGGTGTGTGTGAACTAACAGCCCGAGATGTTAAAATAAAAATAATGGAATATGATTAAAGAAGGTAGACTTAAGAGGATGTATATTCGCTTCTGCCTGTAGAAAGAAAGTGCAACTATTTTAAAACACTATTTCAGTGTACCCAAATGACACTTTAACCCTAACCTCTCTAGTACTGGCAAATTAGACTATATAACCCACCCCGGTGGCTGCATGATCTAAGGCGTTACTCTTGCTAAATACTAGACAACCGATTACAGATAGATCTAGTTTAGATCCTGATAGGGTGTACTGAGTGATTTTTCTAAATGGTCTTCCAAGCAAATGAGTAAACACTTCTTCTAAATTAAACTTTTCTAATCTCAAAAAAATTTTCGTAATTATTTCAAATATTCTCAGTTTACTCCCTTGAAAACTGTGACAATCACATTTGGCATAATAAATTATTTGGGGCCCACATCATTGATCACATGGTCTAACGCGTCAATCTGATGTTGGACTGGATTGTCGGGGAGATCGGTGTTCGAATCATGTTTAGCTGTACTAAGGGTGATTTATCCTAAATGCTTTTCCAATTTCCTCCCATAAAAATGTGGGTAGCTTTCCTAAAAACTATACCTTGCTCATTCCTACTAAAAATGGATAGTTAAAGTATACATTTAGCCCAAACGGTTACAAAGACGAGGCTAAAAGAAAAACAAAAATCTTAATTTGAGCAAAATTAATTAATACACTGTGTGTGAGCTTGAGTGAGAAATATATCAAATCGGTTGGCCTACTGGGTCATCCCTTCCGCTTTTATCTTTTGCTCGGATTGTGGGATGGTCAGTAAATGATCCCGTTGAACACAAGAGTCGTGAGCTTTTTATTCTTTATGAGCTTTTGTTTGGCAGTCATGAGCAGCAGAGAGGGTGTGTCCCGTACTGGGTATTTCAGCTTTGTTTGGGTGGTTGGACTGGGGACGAAGCTGACGCAAATAATGTTTTTAATGTTTATTTAAATTGCGTTCATAAATTTGTTTAAAGCTAGGGTTTCAACGGTTGTAAATAACCAAATGGTTCTCATTTCACGCATCATTGGATCGCTGTACAACGAACACTTCGAATTAGATTTGGGACATATATGTTTGGGAATGATTATAAAATAAAATTGGTTTTGCTTACCAATATTTTACTATATAGCATTGTATACACTTAAGTATTCAAACCAAAACTGTATATATTTTTAGATTAATTAGTTAATCAAAACATAGATAATTATTATGTAAATTAACAATGTATAATAGTACAAATAATTATTTCTAATTTAAATTAATGAGATGGTTGGTAAATATTTTAGTAAAACATTTTATTTTGTATTTATTGTAAAAAAATTTGGCATTTATTTACCTATCTATACTTTATGGCATTATGAACTAGAGTTCATTGCCATACTTACAAAAGTAGTCCAACTAAATACCTATATTGAGCTAGTTCTATCCAATCCACCTCATTACACGTTCTACTTTCAGGTCCATTCCAATATTATATTCATACTTGCGTCTAGATACTCTATCACAGTTCTATTCCCAATAGGTTTTAAATATCTTTAAGGTGGGGATGTAAGGAACTTGATAAAAGACCAGTGTTTTTTTCAGTTTTTATATCAAAAACTTTTAGTCAAAATAAATAAAATATTACTTCATTAAAACATAGAATTGAATCTTCTTATCGTGGTGATATCAACAATTGTCAAATAAGTATATGTAATGAGCATAGCGGCATTTGATGAGAAACTTTTTAAATGAAGAGAAAATGTTTTCATTAAATTCCAGGACACTCTTGACATTTATTCAAGAATTGTTGATTTCACCATGCGAAGAAAAAATTTAATATCTTACATTTTCATGATTTATGTTTTGCCAAATCGTTTACTTCTATCATGGAATTTATAAGAATTTAAAAAAATATTCCCTTACTTTTTTTTTTTGCAGTGCATCATACCACCTATTGGGACTACCCACATTAGATTATAATAGTGAGGTAAGATTGAGAAATTTAAAATGTGGATAAAATGTAGAAGCATTTAAGAGAAGTTCTAGTGGGAAAGCATTCAGGAATAATCAGCCTTAATCATTTCAGCTGGGTGTGAACTATAACTTTCATTCCATTGTACATACAAATTATATGAACATGGTATTGTTATCCTCGTTCCTACCGATGCGGGAAGTATACTAGAAATCACCATTTTCATAAATGTTCGATAACTTGAATAAAGTTTTCAATGATAAAGTATTTTAAATTTTATAACTTAAGGCTGACTCTATAATATATTAAGGATTATTCAGTGAATAAATAAGCACACACACTTCCTTCAATATAATACCACTCTACTTTGTAAATTATTATTCATACCTATTATATAATACCATCTAACACCTTAACTCAGCTGGTATCGTGCCTGCTTACTGAGCTAAGGGTCTCAGGTTTGATTCCCAGCATAGATGAAAATGTATCATTGATGAAAATATGGGTTTTCACTATCTCATTGATAAAATAATGGCCGAGGACTAGATGTTGTGTTAATTTAAATTATAAATCAAATGAAACTACGACAGGCCTAGCCATCCGTTAGTGGAAAAATATATGACGTGAATAAAAAACTGACCAAGGCCATAGGCTGGAAACAGTAATATATGTAATTGAATAATATCATAATTAAATAACATTATCAAAATAGTGATTGAAAAACTAAAGATAGGATTGATACTTTCAATAAAAGTGTTTGTAAGATTTAAAAATAAAATAAAATTGTAAGTATTATATTTTTTATTGAATTGAATACTTAATAATTTGGGCAGCACAACATAATATTTAAACATATACTTAAAGGTTCTTAGTTAATGAAGAGGGTCCCATACAACATGACCTCTTGGTATACTTCTAAAACAATCGCACCTAGAGTTATAGAAGTATCTGCCTCAGTGACCGAATGGTCCAAGGCGTAACTCTCTTGTTGGACTGGCCTGATAGCGATGGGGAGATGAGGATTTAAATCCTGCTCAGGTCTACTGAGGATGTTTTTACTAAATGGCTTACCACTCTCCTTTCACACAAATAATTACTTCTAAAATTCTTCATCTCTCATCTGTTCCTCGTTAGAATAATTATCATATATGCGTATAACCTGAACAGCTAGTAAGATTCAGTGATAAAAAATATTATAGAACCAGTCTTTTTACATTTTTAATAATAGTCAGTGTCTTTAAAATCCCCCTCATCCCTTTATTTCAAATTGCCTTTGGTCATTTTATCTGCTTTCAGTCCCTTAACTCGTTAAATTCTGTGACAACTTTTTTTTTTGTCCACGTGAATCCATCTCTATGTAAATAGAAGAAAGTGAGATGTGTAAATGAATGAGCGTGGTAATCCTGAAAGAAAAAATATAGTAATAAAAGAATTTCACCGAGATTTAAGAACACGAATTTAATCACCCTGTCATTCTTTGTGCTGCCGTTAATTATGTTTGTATTTCATTAAGTTTTTTTCTGTACTGCCGTATACATATATACGGTTCATTATTTTAAGTAAATGAGTGATGCACTTTGAAATATGAGAAAAAGAAAAATTAAAATATTAAAGGATTTCATGGAGTCAAGTCCTGTTAACTTGTGGCATATTTGGTAATCTTTTGAGCTAACACTTAGATCATCAAAACACAAACAAGTAAATATGGTGAGAAATTTTTAAGTCTCAGATTAATATGTAAGAATGAATATAATTTAAATGGTTTTAATTTATAAACTTAATTTTATTTTAAAACTAGCTCAAAGATTATTCAAGTAAATGCTTATATTTTAGAAATGGCTACTAACATTTTTTAAGGACAATATATGGTTTTGGGAAAAATACTAACTTAATTTCAGAAATGTAATACATTTAATGTAGTACGGATATTTTGTGCATTAATTTATCTTTGCCTCTTCAAGAATTGTAACTTATGTCCCTAAATATGTTTAATCTGGACATATTGCTCTAAATTTTATGAATATATTGCCATTTATTTTTATGTAAAATACTAGAAACTGTACACTGAGTGATTCCACCGAAGTTCAAACATTGACATAATCTTTAAAAAAAAAGCGACCAAGCTCAATAGAAAGTCTTAAGTTTCCCCTGTTTTCAGTTATCTAGAATCTAGCTGCTAGGTGATCCACAATTGGTTTTTCAGAATTAAAAAAAAAACACCTGAGGTTAGATACCATAAAACAAAATAGTCTAAGAATAATTGCTGCCAGACATTTGGAAGAAACGCTACCGAATGAAATTCAAGGATGGTAGGGTTCCCTTCGCGAAGATTTAATTAGCCAGTTTAGTTTTTATTTGACTGGAATATTCTCATGGGAACAAGAATTAGCATGGCTACAGCTACGAGTTCTTTCGTTGGTAGTTAATCTAAATTCACAGACATGCACCTATAAACAAATAATAAGTATATTAAGAATAATAAAATAATTAAACCCACTGAGCCATCTTCCAAGAAAGTAAAATAAATATATTTAAGGCTACCGGAATGTAATTTGTAGAATACGTACATTTACATATATTTATCTTTATAAATTAAAACTATTTATTTTAAATGTAATGAAAATATCACGGCCTAAATTATTAATATTTCTTTAATTTTTCAACTTAGACCAATGACAGATAAGTTTCTCAACATTTGAAAACGAGTCATAGAATGAATTAAAAAAGTTGTGTTTGGTTTTAATATTATTTTTTGTATCAAATTTAACATATCAAATATTCTATACCCATTAAAATATATATAAAAAATCTATTTTAGTAATAAAATTATATAAAAATATATCACCTAAGTAAGTATTATCTAGTAAACTAAAATGACCTATATTATCATAATATATTTCAAGATAACGTGGAATAGCTCATGGTTTAAAATATAATTCATCACTAGCTTATTTGTCCATCCATTTAATGTTTCATAGGCAATTAATATTGACATTTTAAACAGAGATACAGTGGAAAGCGGCCATCAAAATAGCATAGTTTAAGCACACCTATACCTAGACAGTCCACTTAAGGACAAACAATTGGTCAATATCACCCGCCTCGGTGGCGTAGTTGGCTAACGCGCTAGTCGTATTGAGCTCGACCGCCGAGGACGGGGAGATCGAGGTTCGAATCTCGGTCGGGTGAACTGGGGGGGGAGGTTTCCTAAATGGTTTTCCATTCTCACTCCACGCAAATGCGGGTTCACTACCTCTAAATTAAACCTTCCCTATTCCTAATCCATTAGCGTAATTAGTACTTAAGCGTATAACCCGAATGGGTAGTAAGACGCGGTGTTAAATATTATATTAATTGGTCCATATCGATATTGACTCGCTCTCTACCTGTAGGGATGGCCATGTGGACTAAATTTTAGGCTCTTCTATTAAGGTTTACTGGTGTGACGGAAAGGTTAGGGTTAGAATACCTGCTGAGAGTTCAGAGTTGCTTTTTTTATCCTAAATGATTTCTCACTTTTTCTCAACACAAATTATGGTGCATTTTCTATAAGTTATATCTTACTTATCACTACTTTGTTAGCGGGGTTAAAAATCGTTTTACCCGTTTCAGTGGGTGAATGGTAATAGGATTCACTCACGAAAAAACTAATGCCAGTGATGGGTAGATCAGGGTTCGAATCACAGTCGGGTGTAATGTGGGAGGATTTTCCTGAATTTTTTCCAATGCAGGTACACTTCCTTTAAATTCAACCTCTTTCATATCTAGTACTTTAGCGTAATTAATTCAACAGTATATAGCTTAAATAAGTAGTGAAATGTGTTGGATTTTTTTTAGCACCAAGTGTTACTATCTGTTTAGGTTATACGCACATGTACTAGTTACGCTAATGAGTTAGGAATGAAAAAGGTTGAATTTAGAGGAAGTGTACCCACATTTGCGTGAAGGTAGAGTGTAAACTCATTAGGAAAAAACTCCCTCATTATACCCAAAAGGAATTTGAGGCCCGATTTCCCTGACATTGGCAGTCTAGTCTATTGCGAGAGTGACGCCACAGAAGGTGTGAGATATGTTAGAAAATAGCTAGGTGACCTCTATAACCATTCTTAACCTAAATGTAATGTTTGTCCTCATACATATTTACCATTTTATTACCTCCACAATAAAATATTGTTTTATATGCTTTCCAAATTAAATATTCAGAGAGGGATATCTGAATTTAGTCTGTATTTTTACAGAATAATGTTATCTCAAATTATACCAAAAATTACAGGTAAAATTTCATTTTGGTTAAATTTGCATAACCGTCGTTGTTTGAAACAAATATGAAACGATCGCGGGCTGAGTCTGGCTATTGATTGCTTAATGGGATCAGTAACAGGTGCATGGCAGAGTTTCACAAAACAGAATGTTGCGTCTATTGCGACGAGATTATTGCGGATTGGTGTGTGTTAAAGTGAGAGGTGAGAAGAGGTTTTATGAAAGACATAATTATTTGGGTGTTTTTTTATTATATAAATAATATAGAAATGATATTGACAACCATTCAAAACAAAACAAAAATAATAACATTCAATTGTTAATTCAACTCACTGAATGAGAGTATAAAAAAAGTGAATGAATGAAAGTGAATTTTTATCATAATTTTAAATGTAACAAGAATCGCTACGGTTTAAAAATAATTTTTTGGAGACAGAATACCATTTTTTAGAAATTAGTATGATACAAGCCACCTTCCTGTTACATCTTTAAGAAAAGGAGAAATAAAAATAAGTAATAATTCAGCTCATAACTAATTTACATATTATTTAGACTCAAATATATCTCAAATTGAAATCAAAAATCTATGATACACGTATTTAGGTCTCCATCGATAAAAAAAAACATAATTTTTTACTGTTAACCATTTCATCTTACCCCCTTAAAATCTAAGATAAAACAAAACTTAAATCAAATTTAAAAACTGGATGGAAGGGGACGTGTGTTAAGCTTAGTATCTTTATTATAAAATAACATAAAACTTTTCTCGTAAAAATAAATAAAAATAAAAATTTGTAGAAATGTTCAATTTAATTTCCTATACAAGCATACCTCGCTTTACGACGATTCGCTTTCCGATGCTTTGCTCCTACTGTGGGTTTAAATTGTGCTGACAGCTGCCTCATTGATAAAATGGTTTACCGACATAAATAAATAAGTTGAAGATATTTATTTTATGTGATTAATGCAAGACTACATTAAACGTATAACACGAATGGGTAGTAAGACGAGGTGCAAAAAAACATTTAAGTATGATAAAATTCTTTGATTATTCTTTAGGTATTCATTTTAATTTTAAATGTTTTATTTACGTTACCTTTGCACATGTAGGATGATTTCGGTAACTACATGCTTTGACAAGTTAAAAGAGGGAAATGATTCTCTTTGTAACGAAATTCACTTTATGACAAAACTTGTTTCGAAGCTAAATTCTGTTTATGATTTTTTTTTACAACGAAATTCACTTTACTAGGAAACTCACTTATGACTTTACGACAATGATTTGGATCATGGTGGGACATACCTGTATAGTAATCTGTATATTTATTGAAAATTAAATTTATCTTTTAATACAGAAAAATTTAACCAGGACTATTATAATGGTTTAAAAATGTTAAGTCCAATTGTAAATGATGCGTATTACAAATATTCAAGAACTATTGTTATTTCAATAGCTGACCCTAGCCATGGGACTCGTCCATTCAATCCTTAGCACGACACCCAACCTTCTTCAAAATCAATTTCAACATAAATTTTATTACACAATATGTAGGAAAGTGAGCCAAATATATATATATATATATATTAAAACAACATTGTATATATATCCTGGCAAAAAATGTTTTTTGATATAAGAACTGCAAACTTAATGAACTCAACTCACGCTCTGTTCAACTGCAACTCAATAAATAGCCGCTACCATTTTACTTTCTCATATCAAAAGAAATTATTTTGATCGTGAAAAAAATTGATCCTGAGCTTATGATGAATCTTTACCTTTTATGTAAACGTGAATAAAAAAAAAAGAGTGAATTCTACAAATATGTCTGTCAGTCTGTCTCTGACCACGGATTCAAAACGGTTTGATGGATTTTGTTCAAACTTGATATCTAGATATTATAGGGCTATATTAAAAAAAAAATCTAACCTAGCCCTCCAACTATTGTAAAAGAGTTTACTGATGAAATTTGTTTTGAATTACAAATTTTTCTAATAGGACTAAAGATTCTGTTTGGTTGTTTTACATGACAAATAGCACTAAATAATTGGTTTTGGTAAAAATTTCATTGAAGGGTAGTTTGCTGATGACGGATCTTTCATAAACTTTAAATATTTTAAAAATGGTTCTTAACAATACGGTTTCTAATAGGTATATTAGTTTTTTATATGGAAAAATAACATGGTTTACTTGTTTTGGGGTAAAAACACATTTATGGGTATTTACTGTTGATTGATTTTTCAAACCCTTGAAATATTTTTCACAAACGGGTCTAACGATTTGGTTCAAAATGGATATCTTGCAAGTGTTTACTTGTTTTGGGGGTAAAGCTCATTTATAGATTGTTTGATAAAGATTGAATTTTCAAAAACTTAAAAAAATTTTTTTTACAAATATATCATACAATTTGGTTCCAAATGGGTATCTTGTGAGTTTTTGACATGGTAAATAGCCCCGTATTCTTGGTTTTAGATATAAATTCGATAAAGGGTCGTTTACTGATGATTAATTTATGAAAATTAAAATTATTTTGAAAATGGCTATAGTGATTTTGTTTGAAATTAATATCTAGGAAATGTTTGAAAATAACATGAAAATAAACGCTTTATACTGGTATTTGAGGGGGATAATTCTGTTTTAGATGGTTTACTGATGAGGTTTTTATGGATTGGATATTTAAAAAAATGGCCTTATCGATTTGGTTCAAAATGGGTGCCAGTTTTGTTGGTTTTATTAAAACTAGTTGTATAGATTTGTTGTTTATAAAAATAATTTAATAATAATCGATAGTTGACTTATTTTTTTATAAATTTGCCTTTAAAAAAATTAGCTCTAGTGGTTTGGTTAAAAACATTGGTATAGGGGGAGTATTTCACATATAAATAATAACTTATCTTCAATTTTCTAAAATAAATTAATTAAAGGGTATTTTATTTAAAGAAACTCATATAAAATTCTAATTTTTCGAAATTTTACCTTCAATAATGAGTTCAAAATGGGAATCTAAATAGTTTTTCATGGTAGATAAGAATACATTTTTATTTTTACAAAGAACAAATAGTTTTACTATAGTTTAGAAATAATAATTTTTTTTGAATTTGAAATTTGTTAAAAAATATTGAACAATTTGGTTTAGAATTCATATATTATAAAGGGTGGCTATTGTGATTAACAAGATGATGTGTTTGTTTTATGAATACTCAAAGCCCATTTTTGAATATTTTCTTCGAACCTATAATTCACAAAATGATAAAGTTTGTGCGATTGCGTATTACCATTTATTTTAAATGGCGGCAGTAAAATGTGTGAAATGCGCTCCTCTTTTAATTGTGATAACTTTTAATTTTATCACCACGCCCTACTATCCGTTACAGCTATACGCCTAAGTACTAGTTACACTAATGGGCTAGGGATGAGTAAGCTTGAATTTAGAAGAAGTATACTCGAATTTGCGTGAAGTGAAATTGAAAAACGGTTATTTAAAAATCACCCTCAGTACACCAGACATGTATTTGAACCCTTATATCTCCTTCACCAGCATTTTAATTTATGGTAAGATTGACTCTTACACCAGGCAACCACCAAAATGGTTCATGTTGAAAACTATATTGTAGTGACACCTATAATAATTATTCCTTTTTTTTCTTTTAACGTTTCCAAGGTTTCAAAAACTCTATCCAGATTCATTGTAGTACATATTTTTTTTACTAACAAAAATATACAAAAACAACTTCAAACATTACGGGATAGGGGGAGCTACACTTCCGTTTCAATGAAGGATTATTTCATTAAAGTACAATAACAAACAACAGAGCATAATCTACTTTTACATGGCATACAAAATAATGGTAATAATATTTATAACGGTATATGAACGCGAAGAAAATAAAACATGATTGTGTTTGTTATTTGAAATGCATTTGCGGGGCCGTAAAATAAATAAAAATTTGACAGGTAATAAATCAGTCAAAACTCACAGTAGTATTACAGTCCATTACCTCGTTTATTGATGCAATGAGATGGTTGTATTTTGTAAGCCATTTCTAACGAGAAAAAATATATACAGTATTAATATACACGCAATGGAAAATACAGGTTTTAAAGTGTGTTCGGTCTACCGTCAACTTGTTTCAGAAAATTATTTTTGTTTATATATTTAATTGGTGGCATATGAATTGCGTCCCAAAATAACTCTCTTCATCAAGTGTGTCCCTGATTATAAAGTGTGTTACATTAATTGCGCCCCTGTTTATAAAGTGTACAACACAAATTCCATCACGGTTTATAAAAGTTTAATTCTAAAATCTTAATTCAATAATCTAAATATTTACCTGTTCTTAAATCACTTATTTTATATATAAGTATTATAAAAATTCAGATGAAACAAGGAGATTGTTTTTTTAGAAGTTATAGTTTATAAAAATGAGTAGACCTACAACATGTAATTTTCCTGGTACAAAAGTTTAAAAAAACTTATGTTTTTTTATAGCTTTGCATTTAACATTGATTGTCTACTTTGTGTTCAAGGGTAAATATTTATAACATCACAATTTTGATAAATGTAAATTGAAATATTTCACTAATTTCATACTTCAAGATTTGCTCCCTGATGCAGGCTTCTTTTTGTACCACTTCAGGACTTCCATATCCTTTACTGCGTTTTTTGACATAGGAATCTCACTATAAGTTTCTAAACACTTCTATAAACTGAAAAATGTTCGTGTGTACTGATAATAGCATTCCTTTATTTTGAAATGAAAAGATTCCCAACAATTTGTAGTGAGCGGTGCACCGAGAAATTTGTTTGCCCATTCGTGTGGTGGAAATTTTACATTTTCTGTCTCGAATCTTTATAAAATGTAATCAGTAAAGCTTCCTACTCCGTATTCATTGGGATGGATCAACATGAGGTCATCAGTAAAGCAGTCGTTCACGTCGTCCGGATTCAGAAATGATAATCTGAAGAAGTATTTTAAAAATCGTCCAATTTCAGAATCTATAGACTTATATTCTTGAATAAGGTTTAATTATCGGAATTTTCTCCACCAACTTTGGAATAAACGAAATCTACAATCTTTGATAATTTGTGGAGGTAATACTTTTCCCTCATTTTGTTGCATTTCGTAGATGATGGAGAAAAGTCCAAACCAAGTTTACGAAGTTTTAAAATTAATTGTTGAATAGCTGCAATTTTTGCAGTTTTGTTTGAAGCAAAATTAAGACCAAAAGAGTGTAGACGTCATCTTTACGGCCTATAATAGTGAATAATTTTAAAAACACCTTTGGAGGAACGTGGAATTTTCCCTCTATGTAAATGCTAAGCTATCTAAGCTATGCTAAGCTATACCAAAAACCTCAAGTTTGTTACAGTATAAAAAAACTATTTACTAATAACAAAAAAGTCCTCTCTTACTGTTCTTAATATCCAATTTTTCCACCGTCGAATATAGTTCCTACAGTGTTTCTTACAAGAGGATTAAAATTAGGGACGCAATTCTGATGCTATGATTTAATTTAGCGTTGGACCGATGGATTCTGGAATATATTCCAAGACTAGGTGCATCAAGGCTAAATCCTAGAATGTGTGAACTTGGCTGTGTTTTTCTTTTCACCCAAAAAGTTGTAATCCGTTATTCTTGCAATAAAATATATTTCTTACAGATGGGGAGGCCCACTTATGAATCTTCATCAGATAGGTAATACGTGTCTTTCTACAAATTATTTATAATAATGACATTTTCCTATCCCCTCTTCATGCTAATGCCGATATAAGATCATCCTTATCACGTTTTCATTGATAAAATAGTTAATTAACATTATTTTTTCACTTTTGCCCTCACGTATCACTATCCATTCTAGCTATATGTATTGATGTCAGTTATGTTAATGTGTCAAAAATGAGAAAGGGAGTATAGAGATGAAATGTATCTGCATTTGTTTGAAGTTAGTGTGAGAAACTATTTGTGAAAAAACACTCTTTAATATACACTCAAGGATTCAAACCTTTTGTTCCCAATAACCAGCAAATCCAACTAAGTGACCATTACATTTAGACCACGTGACTATCAGTACAGTTATGCCTTGTTTTAACACTTAAAATGAGTAAACTGCAAAGGATTTAAATAAATAACTAATTATAAAGATCCACAGAGTGTTTTTAATATTTTGGTATCATCCATTAAACAAGTAACAGTTTTTTACTGCCTTTTTTTTTTACCACCGTCCGCACTATGTATCACCAAATATACATTTATATTAAACCCTCTCCCCTCCAGCCTGTGATACGTAAATTCTCACATTAAAAGTGAATGCCATTATTTAATTAGTGTAGCTTTTGTGACGATAAAAGAAGGACTCAGATTTAATACTACCCCGAATCGGAAGTTTATCTATAAATATTTTTACAAACGGAGAAAACACGTATAATTATATTAGAACTTTTTTTAAACACTAGAGCTTAAGTATAGGATTTGTGCTCCGTAGTAGTGAGATGTATCCCCCACTCCCTTCACCCCCACGTAACACAATGTAGACATTATACCTTTCCCCTACTCCCCTTTCAACAGTGCTACGTAGTTTATGGATGACCTCATTTTCTCACCCACTTTGGTGGTCGAATAGATTGGACGGCAGATGATGAGGAGAACTAAGCTCAAATACCAGTTGAACTGAGGGCAAGTTATCCTAATAGGTTTCCCACTTTCCCTTTACGCAAACGATAGTATACTTTCTCTAAGTTAAACCCCATTAATACCTTACAAATTAGCATGGTTAGTGCTTATGGATACAAACTGAACGGGCTGTAAGAAACGTTGATAAAAATAACTTTCTCCTGAAGAATACTGTTGCAATTTACTTTAAACTATCCCTTTTTATTGTGCTCTCTTTAATCATACAACCTAAGCTATTGATAGTCTATATTGGCACTGCTACATCCATTAAATATACAGTAACAAAAATGTCTTCTCCACAAGGTGTAAGATCTTAATAGTTTCGAATAATCCGGCGTTTCCTAAAAGTTAGCTCCACGTAGTAGCTACCTTAAAACTATAGTCCTTGTGGAATTTTAATTTGAGAAGTCTCTACAAGTCCCTTAGACCGTATTTGTAGTCTAGTGTTTAGAGTCAACTAATCTCCCAGTGTACTAATAACAAAAAGTTTAGATCGAATAGCTGATATTTGCATCACGACTATACACTTAGGGACATATACATGTATATACACATGTACGCATATATATACATATATATAGTCTAAATTTGGGCATCAGCCAAACCCCATTCCACATCAACTGCTTGCTATTCGTATACGGTGAATTGGTTTGACTCCAGAGACTCGGCTATAAATACGACCCTTAATGACTGTACATCGGATACGGTAGGTTCTTACGAAGATTTTTAGTATTTGTGCTATCTTATCAATATGGGCCATATTTATATTTTAGATTATAAGGTCAACAAATCCTCCATTTTACATTAATTGCTTTGTTATTGGTTGATTCATTAGAATTAACTATACACACGGTCCAAAAAGGTTTTGCCCAAGAGCTCAGTATGTAGTTTTAGGCCAATTCTACACTACGGTTAAAACACTGCGGGTTTTGCCGCTAGCTTACGCCCCCAAAATCTTGAAACTTCACCTGAATGTCAAAACGCTACTGATGCTACACTAGCGGTTTAATTGCCGTGGTTGTTGTTTACACGTGTGCAGAATGGTTTACAAATGGATATTGTGCAAGCCGGCTGTATTGCGGAACTTATTTTGTTGGAGGAAGCTCGCAACAACAACAAAAAAAAACGTCAAAAGAGACGTTGGTGGACTCACCCCACATTATCGAACTGTCTCTCAACAGGACAGTTTCATATTATGTTTATGAATCACAGAATTTACCCAGAGAAGTTATTTTTTGTACTATACTTTGTACTGTGGTTTCATTTGGTAGACTACTTGAAAATATTTCAAAAAATTATACCATCTTGAGGATGAGTATTTATTATTCCTGCTGAAAGACGTGTTGTGACTTTGAGGCACAACTACCTGTTAACGCCTGGTGTAGTTTGATTCACGTTCCTACTGTTAAGCGGTTTTAACACTACTAGAGGTAGCGGTCACAACGCTAGGCTGGACAAAAACTTATTTTCTAATGTTTTAAACGCTAGTGTAGAGTAGGCCTTAGGCGTACTTCCTGACGTTTAGAAGTCAAGCGATTATATAATTATCATGTTTATAAAATACATGTTATAATAATACAAATTAAAAACATACAATTAACGGTTGAAAGGTTTTACCTAAGTCTCCTAAATAGTTGAGGCTGTTCTGCTGATAGCCTGATGACTGTAAGTGATTCAAAGTCTTAATGGGCCTCCTTACGTGAAACGGATGTCATTTTATATAGACCAATCAAAAGATAATGTTGAAGAGTTGTACTCACACATTGGCTGAGGCTGTTCTGTTGAGAACCTGAGGATCGTCTGGCACTACTAGTAGAGTCAGATTCTCCACCGTTATATGGCATGGTTTCGTCTCGCCATTTTCTAATATATAGGTCTCCTGTGTAAACCACCCCTCCTTTATGGTCTCGAGATATTATGTGATAGCTGAAACAAATTAAAAATCAAATTTATTTTGATGAAAAAATCATCAAATATTTTTCTTGATTTTATATAAGAGTAGACCACCACTGTGGTATAACGGTCAGAGTTCATAGCTGCAGGTCCAGAGGTCCCGGGTTCGATCCCCGGCGCTTCCGGATGCTTTATGTGGAGCAGTGTGTCAGGAACGAGGTCAAACTCAGCTTCATTAAGACATGAGGTGCTACTTGAGTAAATAAATATTATCTCTGTTCTAGAAAACTGAGAGTAACACCAGAAGGGTTTGTTGTGCTGACCACATGACTCCCTCTATCCACAGACGTTGGCCCTATCATTGTTAATGGTGGTGGCCACACGGTTGGTATAGCTTTCGAAATGGAGTATTTTTTTAATATTTATATAATGAAAACTTTTTTTCTAAGTTTTAAATCAATAAAATGGTTATCAAAACATAGTTTTATCTTGTGTATACACCTTTAAAGAAATATAAAATATATTTTTTAATTATAATATACGGTGACCTGGTGGTCTAGGGGTAAGGGGTCAGACTTTTGTACTGGGGGTCCGGGGTTCAATCCTCGGTCCCAGCACAGATTTATTTAATTGCCAAACCCTTCCTTCACCTCTGACAAGACTTGTATTAATCACAGCTTGTGAATGTGAGGAATGCCAGGCCTCCACCGTGGTTCGGATTCCACGTTAAACCGTAGGTCCTCCATTTCATCTCAAAATCACCCTACCATTACACATTATCGTACGTGCGTATAACCCGAACGGGTAGTAAGACGTGGTGCTAATAATAATAATAATAATTATTATTATTATTATTATTATTATTATTATTATTATTATATAGTTTAATAAGGCACTAGACAATATTTTATCATTACATCTGCAAAGCTGAAATTAAATATTTGAAAAAGGTTCCTTGAGCATAGATAGAATCTGACTTGATAATACTTTTTAAATATTGCAATATATTAATAGATATAAAATAATGGTTTTTGGAATCATATACGTTTTACAATAGTATAAGCCTGCATATTTATGAAAATGAAATAAAAATATTAAATAGGCCTACATTAATATTGACGTTTAAATAATCTTAGTATGGTGATTCATTTTCTCTCAGAAGGAAAGCTTTCCCTTTCTTTTATGCATTTAATTGAAGTATTTGACGTGCACTTTCTTAATATACTGATTATATCAGTACACGAGAAATTCTATGAGCAAGATCGAAAGGGGCTACAGGTATTGCTGTAAATGTATTTTCACGTACTGTCCCTGGTTCTTTTACATGGGACAATCGGCATGGGACAAGCAGCTTTATTTCCTCTCCTAAGGAAGTTGTGCTACGGATTTTTATTGTTCGGGAAAAATTCATCGACCTGGGCTTGGCTTGAACCCACGAGCATCGGGTCCTTAGGCGAAAACTTTATTCCAAGACCACCGGGGTCGACCCTTTCTTAGAAATCGAAGGCCAACTCTACTTGCACCATTTTTATACATTTTGAGATAAAGGAAACAGCTTATCCGCAACAGCTTTAAAAATTATGATCTAAAGTACACAATGCAGTGGTACCACCACAACAAATTAAAGAGTTAAAAAAAATTCTAGAAATTACTATGCAAAGTAAACGATTTATTGGCACTATGATGATGGAACTGATTTAGGACTAAGGACACATCCATCATTAAAAAAAAATCCAGTTAGGGGTATCACACTCAATTCTTCGGAACATCGATACCCTCGACTATTACTGGTATCGAAAGAGTCGAGAATTTATCCTAATATTAGGATTTTCGATAATTCTATTCTTAAATTTCAATGAAAGTAAAGGCAACTAAGCGAAACGGCAAAAATCAGTATGTGTAATAACTGTTTATCTCTCTTATCAGTTTTTATTTTCACTTATTTTGGTTCAATTAACGAACCTATTTGTTAAATTTAAAAGATTTGTGTTTTCGACATTTGTTTATTATACCTTTTTAAAATTATTTATAAATGTTTGACTCAGTGAGGCTTTATTTTGTATAGCGGTAAAAATACATGTTTACTAATGTGATTCTCAATTATCTTATGACCAATAACACGAACGGGAAGAGAGACGTGGTGCTTATTTTTTTATATTTATAATAATGTATGATACGTTTTAATACTCGGTAAAATGGATCTTTTTCTTTTTCAAAATTAACAATGATTTACCCTCCCTGGTGACCACGGTGTTAACACACTACTCTCACATTAGACTAGACTGCAGATGACGGTGAGATAGAGGCTCGAATCTAAGTCGGGTGTACTGAGGGTGGTTTTTCAAAAATTGTTTTCCACTATCCCTTCAAGCAAATGCGGGTACACCTCCTCTGAATATAGCTTTCATAATCCATAAAACCATCAACGTAATTAGCACATAAGCGTTTAACCTGAACATGGTGGTAGAAAAATATTATTTGGTTCTATTACTATTAACATTTTTTAGTTTTTTTTGCTGTGCTAGGAAGTTGAAAGAGCATGTTTTTATATGAAGTTGGAATTCTTGGAAAAATAATCAAATATAAAATGTTCAAGTATCAAAATTAAGTATCAAAATTTCAAGTTTGAACCTAAGAATTAGAATCGAGAATTGTAATCGAGAAAAATCTGTATCGTAACATCTCTAATTTTCAGTTAGTTGAAAAATAACACTTGGAAACAGGAATCAAACACGGGACCCTTGATTTTTATTACAGTAATACTCTTATCACTAAGCTATCCAGATTTGATCCCATTCTCGGGGTCATTCTTCACTAATAGTTTTAAGGCAGAGTCTGTGATGGACGTGAGGATTTCATCGGCAGTTATGAGCTATTATTGATACCACAGGCACAGTCAACTAAGTTGTCGGCATTATACTGCCGCTCGTATTTGTATTAGAGGGCAACCGCCGTGCCCAGGATACCAGGGTGTTTGTTTAGTGAATCACACTTTCTTTTTCTGGCCTCCTCTTCCTCCAATATCATTAGAGTGCAATTACTAAAAATCAAAAGATCTCTATCATCTTCACAGGATACCATGACAGTGAATGGGTTTGAATTTTGTTTGGCCTTTGTCACATCATCGTCTAACAATTTGTCATATTTTTGGCCCCATGGGACGTTTTGTCCGATTGGTGGGCGACCGGCCTCCCTGTAGATGGAATTATCTTAGTTAATATTATCATGTACAATTAACTCTTGTACGAGAGCAACATAAAACTGAATACCGTATTAATGTTGGCTGTAATTTCAATGAAAGCTCCCAGAAGATAAATAATTCCACACGTCATTAATACATTCTGCCTTTCAACCAGAAGTCTAAAATGATCCTGCGGAACGGAAAGAATCTTGGATAACTTAGTGGTAAAATATTAGTGTGTTAAGCTAAGGTTTCCGGGTTCTATTTACCTGCTTCGGTGGCCACATGGTCTAAGGCGCTACTCCCATGTTATACTAAACTTCCGATGACAGGAATATTGAAGTTCAAATCCATGTCAGGGGTAGTGAGGGTGGTTTTTCCAAAATAGTATTCCACTCACTCACTATCTCTCCAAGTAAATGCGGCTATGCTTGATCCAAATTCAACCTTACTCATCACTAATTCATTAGCATAATTAGTACATATGCGTGTAATCAAAGCAGATATTAAGGAGCGGTCCTAAAAAAATGAAATAGTATTGTTACTATTTTTAAAGAGTTGTTTAAAGAACTATTGCCTAGCCATGATTGTTTTTTATGCTTCTAAAACCAATCAGGTATTATTAGATCCTAGTGCAACTCTTAAAATGAGCTCCGAACCAATTTTATCCCATCTGCTTTCACACCGCAACGGTATATTGGGCTAACGGTTTGAAGTGGTCGACCCTAATGTCCAGGGATTCACAGATGTGCTCTCTTTGAGCTACTCTTTATACAAGGGTTAATCTTACTATCCAAATAATAAATAAGAAGGCGTAAGGATGGCTTTGGTAATAGTTAGGCTGGACTAAAGGGTGGTCCACGGGGGCCATAACACCAGGCCTCCCATTTTAAGGGGCTTCTAGTAAACCACGCACGTTATTTAATAAAAATATTTTATTTAAAATGTTATAAATTATAGTTATAAAATATATATTCGAAAGTGTAACAAAGGGATAAGTATACTCATCTCTTTAGTTCAAACTAGCGTAATTGAAATTTGCCTCACGCCCAGAGTTTAACAAGAACCAGAATATATTTAATTTTAAGAGGGCTATAGAAAAGTCGCAATAATAAATTAGTTCAGATTCTTGAGGAGAGATTGGCATCACATTGTGTTATTTTTTCTCATTTTACAATTTAGGTTTAGTGCTCAATAAAGTGTATTTAGCTTTGAGTGAGAGCAAATATGTCTTAGAAGGAGGAATTATGGTAATTGAGACCAACCCCAGGTGTACAGGCAGTATAATTTTAATACGAATAAATTGATTTAAAAGTATTATTTCTAAAAGTTAAGAATGATAATGTGGTTGTTCAATAAAATGTTCACGCTGAACTAGATAGGGGGAGGATAAAGAGGGAGGTAGAGAGATAGTTCAAATTTTAGATCCTTATTACAAATTTAGATAGTAGCTGTGGGGCACCATTTTTTTGCAAGTGTCCCCTGGTCTCCGAATTCCTTGATCTGGTCTTGGGCATCATGTTATATGATATGTTATACTGAATATAATATCTGAGGGTACTGAAAGCTTACTAATATAAAATAGTTTGCCATTCTCTGGTTTTCATCTGTTTAATCTTCCTTGGACAAAATACCAAATTATCAACGCTGGTTTGTAGATGTTGTTATTTTATCCTTCTTACACCATCACACAATCTTCTGACATAATTAAATGCGAGGATAATGGGCAGTTATTAACTAAGAAAGAGTGAAGATAAGTCTTGTCTTGATTATAGCTGTAGTTCCTCAGATGTGATAATCAGTGTGGTTTGTTTGTAAGTCGTGCTTTTTTAGATTTATATGTGTTTGGGTAACTTAAATATTTCAATTAGGGAAAAATATTTCACACCATTTTAACCCTAAGAGGTCCGCACCAAAGGTCATTTTGGCAAAGGCTCCAGTCTCGTCTAGTATATTTTTATATTAGTGGGATTTGAGTCCTGAATGGGTGTTTTGATGTATTTACTAAATTGTGTTCTACTATACCTCAACGAAAATGTGGGTACACCTACTCTAAGCTCTAGCTTCCTCATCTCAACTCAATTTTTGTAAATATACGAGGATTCTGGTAGTAAGATGCATTGCTTGAGAAGTTGATAATATACAGTTCAGTATCATTTAGAATTGGACAGTCAGATTCAAATAGGAAGAAACGTTTGGGACCATTATTTATTGGTCGATGTTCTGTCTCACGACAGGTCCACTCCTTTTGTCAGTGAACTAAAACCGCCAATGCACCCTGTTCTCTAGCCCTTCCTTTAGCCTTCAAAATTTTATTCTTTCTTTCAAGTATCATCTAATATTCGAATTCTCCTCCTTCCTAAGCACCGCTTTCCTTAAACCTTTCTTTCTCTGATGTCGTGCACAATACAGTTCCTTCCAAGAATGTGTTCGGTCTAGTTTTCTTTGCACCGAAGAATCACATCCAAAATAGTTCTCTTCTCACCCACTGACCTCAAGACTTCTTCTTTTATGACCCTTTCTGTCCACCTGATTTTATCAAGTCTTCTCCAGCACTTCATTTCAAAACTTTCCAAGTATTTCTTTTCCATCTTCCAAAGAGTTCTAGTTTCTTCTCCATTTATATTGCGATGCTCTAAATGTTGTATTTCATCAGTTCCTTCCTCAGTTAGAAAACCTCTTGCTGGACAGTGGTATAATTGCTTAAGCTACTAAAAACTTGGTTATACATTTTTACGTCATTTCATTAGATCTTCTTCAGTTGTCACCTTTGTTAATTTTACAATGATGCCAGTAAAATAGTAAAATAATTTAAACCTTTACACACACAAAATTATAAGTTTCCTTCTATCACGATTTACTATATCTAGGGCTGCTGTTAGTTGATTGGATTGGTCTTACCAAAACACTTCTAAAAATGTCTACAAAAAGCCAGATTTCAATCTAAATTAATTAAAGTGGCAAGAAAATTAAAAACTCACAGCAACAAAAGATTTTTATAAATAGTATAAAAATTATTTAGTGCTGTTCGTATTAAATTTGAACCTATGAGAAATGGCTATTCGGCCAGTGGAAGAATTTCATTGATAGAGTTCTATTCCTCTTGTTTCGTCTGCTGTTGTTTGTGAAAAGGAACGATATTAAAAACTAATACAACATGCCTGCAGGGTATCAAACATCCTCTCTTCCACCCTACACTTCAATTTTTGTTTTATTTAGAACGCTATACTTTTGTTTATTCTCATTTAAATGGTTTTATTTATTAACATGCAAAAACTGAAATCAACAAATAGCTTTGCATTTGTTCGAAAAACAAACAATCAAAAATGCTTGATAATTTTTTTTACTTTTATTATTCCCATTATTTTGAGTTATTATTATCTTGCACCTTTTCTTTTGACCTCTAGTGCACACAATAGGACTTGCTGTTATTTAACTGAGTCTCATTCTCTCTTTCTTTCTCTCTTTCTTTATCTCTCTCTATATACATATATATATATATATAGACAGAGAGAGAGAATGGAGGAAGAGGCTTACTTATTACCACCCTATTTCAAAATTGGCTGGTAGTAATGAAATTCTGTAATTTGCTTCTTTCTCCCAGTGATTGTGAACATCTCTAGCAAAGCCCGTCATTTTACGAGTATTCACTATTAGTTGTGATTCTATTGTAGGAATTGTGATTTTAAAGTCTTTAATAAAAAAAATTAGCCTTATAATAGATGCGGTGACTTTTAATAATCTTGCTCGATTGTAAATAATATTATTTCAAGGCTATAATATCATATATTTTTAATACATTTGTTTGTTGTTGTTCCGAATAAATTAACGGTGCAGCATGTGGATGAAAGTATGGAAAGTGTATTATTAATTGGTGTAATGGCGATCAAGTGATCGGTATAGCACGCGAGTGACCAGTACAACCTATGGTGAACTGGTATTTTCCTCCAATTAATGAAAATTATATCTACAATTCTGAGCTATTATAATATTTTATTATCAAGTTTATTTGTTTAGCTATTATTTTACGATCATACATAGTTTCAGATGCCGTGAAATTGTATGAGAACGATTCAAGTACTAAGGGGAAATTGGTCAACGGAAACACACGAGAAACAAGTTCAGGTAGTGAAAGATCGACATTCAAATATGAAAATAAAGCATTTATTTGAGAGAAAGGCTTTCGAATGGTAAAATTGAAACTGAAGAATTAAAATGTAGCTTTGTATTCTACAACCAACAAGAAGAAACATTGTCTAAACATGCTATATTGCTGGCAAAAATATTGTATGGCTTAACTGTACAGTTGAGTTGCTTTACACATTGCGGAATAAAATAGAATAGCAATAAAGGAATGGCAGAAAAATTTTGGTTTTGTGTTTTAATGTAACGAGACCACACAATTTGTATTCATAAACTATAAACAACCAGCATTCATAGAATAATGGGCTTACACATGACTGAAGTGAACAGATGTTTTTTTACTAATTTAGAATAAGCCATCACTTTGAACCCACACATATTAGTAATACAGATGAGACTGAAATAAATTACCAATGTCCAATACCCTGGATTGATTTTGGCGAGCTGGAAGTGTAGAAAAAAATATCACAGAGATTTGTGCTACGAATGCCGTGGGTCAATTTATACTACTCATGATTATATTTTTGCGTCAAGGGCTGAATCCTTTTCTTGAGAAACATGGCCCCTCCGGGTCGATCTACGCCTGTTCTAAGACGGGATGTATTAATGAAGGGCTCTTCATAAGGTTATTGGAGCATTTTTCCGAGATTATCAGGTCAAACCGTAAAAATCCAGTATTTTTATATTGGACAATCACTGTGCCCAATTCTGAACCCTGGGACTCCTGAGTATTACAAAGAAAACTATATTGTGATTATCTCTCTGCCATCTCATTGTTCACATAAACTACAGCCATTGGACGTAGATTTCTATGGACAAGTGAAAGCTGTTTATTGCTGATAATGTTATTTCTAATTAAATTGTAAAAATATAGAAAAATAATGCCTTACCGTTTAATTGAATTATTAAACAAGGCTAATTCACAGATTTCCACAACTATCGTCAAAGGTACCTACAGTTTTTAGGCAGGCAGTATTCAACCCCTTAATGTGGAGTCACAAGTTCACCGAAAAACTAGCTCAGAACAGAAACGTGGTCACATGATGAGCTCTAAGCCAACCACAAGATTGGCGCTTAATAGGCGCGAGCTGTTCTGTTAAAGTTCAACTATTCTCTACTTTGTCCACTCTGCCTGAAATGTTTGGCACAGGATACCCAATCCAATCTCATAATCAACCATCTTAAATCATTGCAAATGCACATTTGACAATGCATGAGCTCTTCAGCCAGAAGCTAGCAGACAGCTTCATTGGCACTCGTGTTGGCTGTTGTGAGGATATTTGAAATAACCCGTAAATGTAAAGAGTGTGTATCGCTGTACTGGATTATGCCACGACATAACATTATAATTTGAAAACATCCATCGGGAGAATAATCTAAAATATATGTATATCTACTTGAAAATAAAATATGTTGATAATCAGTTTGCGTTGCAATGCATCATGGGCTAAAATAGAAAGTGTGAATTGCTGCGCTATTTAAGCAGATTCTGATTCATTTTACGGCGAACCTGTGAATCAAACTTTAATCTTAGCGTCTTCACAGAAGAAGCTTTCTTGCTGAAATTTACTAAATAGACCTTTCACCCAACAAGCTGGTAATGTAGGTCCATCATCATCGATTGTCAATTCTGTATCAGTTGAGCCAGAATATTCTTGAGCAGAGCCCACTGAACCAAAATCTACAATGTTATCCGTTGAATAAATTTCACCGATTGCTTTAACTAGTCATGAAATCAACAACAGAAGAAAATTAACAAAGCGTTAGGAGATATTGACAGCAATACCAATTAAAAGTATACTCCAAGCTAAAAAGAACAAAATGATTCTAAAAGAAGGAAAAGGTGAATGAAAGGAAGAAAAAATTACACAAATGCTAGGAAAATTATGTTGGGGGGAAAAAATTCAAATTATTCGATCTGATTTCATAAGAAGACGATAGCATAAGTGAACGAGAAATGTGTGATGACGATGAACTTCATGATCTTCAGACAGATGAGAACAAATGTTTTATTTTTGTTCAATTTGGTAGGATTAGTGAGATTTGGTACCTATACACAGGATTTATATCTTAGTTTCACGCTACCTGTTGTAGATGTGACTTTTATGTACGGTATTTGTTAACATAATTAATACACTGTCACATGTGTTTTAATGCACTAAAAAACTCCGCTTTTAATTAAATATGTTTATTTTTTTCAGAAAATATAAACTCTTTGTAACGATCTTTAAGAAAATTAAAATTATTATTTTTATTTGTAACTAATGGTATTTTTCAACTACTTTTCTCTAATATATTGGGAAAAAATAGTGACCGTCACTACTCGCAGGGTATTATTTTGACAAATAACATAAAAAAATATATTTTCCAACATAAAATTTCCAATAAATATTGAAATTCTGACCAATGCGATCAGAATATTTTAAACTTCACTTAGCTAACTGGCATTTCCCATTTATAATATATATATATATATATATATATATATATNTATATATATATATATATATATGTATATATATATATATATATATACGAACCCCTGTGATCTACTGGTTCAAGCTACTGGCTACAAATATAGAAGTTCCGGGTTCGATCCCCAGCACTTCCAGATTTTTTTTTGAACCAGTGTATCAGGAACGGGATCAGAGTCAGCGTCGTGAGGACAAATAAGGTGCTACTTAAATGAAAAGGTGGCAGACCTAGTTTAGAGAACTGAGATTAATGGCTGGAGGGCTTGTTGTACTGACCACATGAAACACTCTATCCTTAGAGACAGGCATTATATTCAAGAGCAGACGGCAGCCTCTTGACCAGTATAGCTCTATTGTGGGCTGACGTTATGGAGTTTATATATATAATATTTACGTGTATATAGATAATACCTAGTATAATAATAGTTTATTATAAAATTGTATAAGTTAATGGACGATTGGTGAGAGGGTAGATGTATAAAATCATCAGCCTCAAGAAAATCGTAAAACATCAATGCAGTTTAATAAACCATTAAGGAGCCTTGTTAGAATTAAATCCCGGTCTTTTATATTTGATTTCTGTGTAATATCCTCTCAACCAACCTTATTGACATTCATAATTACTAGAGTTAGAGGGAGAGGTTAAAATTAGTTTCTATAACATTTTTGTTGAAATATCTGGGTTTTTATTCTGACATTCACTTTCAGGCAGTAACAAATAATCGAGGGAAAGTTTCAAAAAAAAAAAAAGGCTGATTTGACAATATTTTACTTTGTCAGCAGATATAGCATAAGGTAAAGGAGGTAAGATCATGGAAGAAGAGAAACGAGAGGAAATTTGCAAGTGTAAGCACTTTAAAAACGCGATTTAATTAGAGTTACCAAAGACAGTGAGAGTTAAAACATTTTAATAAACACTGTGCAGTACGACTCAAGAGGAAGTGAAAGATATCTATTTTATTTAATTTTAGTCTAATCTGGCCTTCTTTAAATATCATAGCGTCCTTAGTTTATGTACTTTTTATTAAGACTAAGTTTAACAGAAAAGGCGCCCGAATGGATGGTAGTTTTGTCTAGCGTGTCACTCATGTTATACTGGATTTATGGTGACTGGGAGATAGGGGTTCGAATCCCTGTTATTGTACTGAAGATGGTATTTCCTAAATGGTTTTTTGCTTTTCCTTGATGCAAATTCCGGTACATCTACCTTCAATTCTCAGTTTATCAATCTCAATTAGTGTAAATAAACTCGAATAGCCCAGACAGGTATTAAGACATATTAAAAAAATTTATGACACAAAATAGATATTTACTTAAATAACTGTTTCCTTCTTCAGTTTTTAAAACAATACATCGATAGCTAATTTTTTTCATCGGAGAATGAAAAAAACAATGGCCCTAAATAAAATGTAGAATAGAAATATATAAAAATGTTCAGGACGCAACTCTAATAAACGAGATATTCCCCTCGTGCCATTATCCATTCCTACTGTTTCAATTCCGTTCATTTCCTCCTTCCCAAAAGCTCATCTGCTCCCGATGAAGCCATTCCGAGTTTTGTGCAAACATGAGCTGTTATTCGGAGTGTTTTCCCAACTTGATATTTATCTACGCTGCGGAAATGAAAATAAACCCTTCACTAACATAACTCAAGTTTCATGTTATGAAGCTACATTAGTAAATCTTGTAAGAGGTATTAATTCTGCATATATATGTATCATACATCTTATCACATGTTCCATCAAGATTAGTATGCCTACCACCATTGTAAATACTTTTAATTCATTCTGAGACACTTGCGAACGGGCCGTGAAATATTATGTCGCTATTCAAAGTTTCAAATATCTCTAATGACAACAAAAGTAAACATTGCTAGAGTTAAATTAATTTACGGAAGACAGTTCTTTTTCGATTAAAATATACTACAAGATTAAATGTTTATTTTCCCCCTTGTCTTAGCACCAGTTCGGGTTATTTACATACATTAACCATGCTAATAGGTAATAGTCACTATAATTTTGAAATGTGCCCACACCCTTGCGGTGTGAAAGGGGGAAAATATTTAGGAGTTAAAACAGTTATCAAACCCTACCGGTATTCAAAACATGATCTCCATTCACCGGCCATGCAGTCTAACACAAGAGTGACGCGTTAGACAATGCGGCAAACGATGTGGGTAAATTAGTTTTTAAATGCTTCCTTCCTCACTAATAGGTCTTTTATGAAAACAGTATAATTTCTATTGACCACATTTGATGGTGGTTGGGGGTGTCTATGGCACTATACTCACATTTCATTTGGCATGGAATTCTCTAGGTGCTTATCCAAAAGTTATTTTGACTGTGGTTTTCAAATCCTCTTCCCCCCCCTTTCCCCTTGAGCATGAAAGAACGGTTGTATTTTTTTAAACTATTCTCCATGGACCTCCTTCCTTCTGTTACCGTAAATGGTAAATGGCCTCTTATGTTGAACGTTCCAAGAAAAGAAAATCTAGACTTAATTAGTGGAAACGCAGGCTAGGAGATCAATTTCAACCAGTATGTTTCACTGGAGGCGTTTAGGTCAGAGTTTTAATTCTGGCTGGACAAACTGGGTGGATTATTTTCTCTTTCAATAATGTTCTACTTTCCATCGCCAATGCTTGTACATTTTATCCAAACTCCAACTTACTCATCTTTACCTCATTAATGTAAATAGGAGAAAAGCCCGGTTGGGCAGCAAGATGTTTTACAAAAAATTATAATAATACAGTTATAATTTTTAAAAAATATGTTAACAACCAGAAGACACACATTACTAATGGAAACATTTAGCATAAATACAGGACCAATTATTTGCACAGCTAATAGTTTTTACACCCTAAGCGAGGTCTAGATATTTTTTAAATATAAATTACGATAACTTACCGAATCATAAGTTGATGTATTCTTGGCCATTGCCCTTTGGACCTCAGTATTTTGGCTGCTCCCAAAAGAGATATTTGGTGTGTACTGGAGAATGCAAGTGCTTTGTAAAAATACTTCAATGCTTCCCAGGATCGACCTAAAAATAAAATACAGGCTTGAATTTATTTATATAACTATACTCTATGATAGAGTCAGGAATGTAAATTAAATAGATTATTGAAAATTTTTGAAATGTACTGACATAAATTGATAGCACACCCAAATCTGACCCAAGGAAAAAAATGTGTTGACTGTTTAGTTCATATCGGATATATAAGTCACCAATGTGGATTTAATGAAGGGGTATGCACTGTGAGATGTGATAAATGTTGTAGATGAATGTGTGAAAAAAGAAACTTTAAGGGTCTTATGAATAAAAGAACATGCAATACTCGGTATATGGATGTTGAAGCTAAGGAAGTATGCAAGGATAGGAAAGTGTGGAGAAAGTTAGTGAGGATGGATTAAATCTGGAGGTATTTTTTTGTCCAGTGCACAATTTCTCGCCTACACCGTAAGGGAATGGCGTGATTAGGTATATATGTGTAGGTTTATATATATATATGTATGCATATATGTATATGTACATATGTATATATTTATATATGCATATATATACATGTATAGATGCACTTTTGTATATATGTATACATTTATATATGTATATGTATCTATACATGTATATGTCCTTACGTCTATCTCGAAGCCATGTGGCGTATTCAGCCATGTGGTCGCTACTCTCCGGTTCCAGAGTGACCACGTGACGTAAGAGCTGGCCTACCGCCTCGTGGACACCTCTATTTGAGTAGAGCCTGGCCAGTAACAGGTATGCCGGCGTGTATGCTGGGTCGAGGCGGATGCAACGCTCCAACATCCTGATCGCCTCCTCGCTACGATTCTCTTTCCTGACGGGACAAACAAGAGAAGAAGTGATTCATTATATCCTGAGACACTTAAAAACAGAAATAGCTTTCTTATATGCGCCAAACACACAAATTATATTATAGGATTATTATCAACATTTAGTGAACTTTGAAAGAATTTGCACCTTGCACTAGGTTTGGGTTTCATTAATGCGCATATTACTGGAAAACGGACGACATCAGCCTAGTCTTGTCTGGTTTGCCATTGACGAGTAGCTTGGGATTTAAATCTCAGTCGGGTGTAGTAAAATAGTTTACCATACTAGTTTTCCTGCTTCCATTTCTAACTACTTCAAATCCTGACAATTCTAGTTAGAATATGAGGATAGATCAGATGGGATATTAGACGTGAAGCATTGACTTTATCGGTATACCATCCAGAGTATTTTATAACTCTTCAACGTTATTTATCAGGTCCAAGTCCTAGAAATATAATTTTGTTTCTGTATTCAAAAAACTATGATGGATATTGAAATCCTACTCGATTTGAGATGGTAATGTATCGATAAAATAAGTATAGATATCGTATGAGGAATTGATGAGGTGGCAAGTACACCCTCAGTACAAAATTTATTTGCACACTTTTCTATACGTTGGTCGAACGATCTAGAAATTGTAGGTTGGGGGATGAGTGGCAGGGGAAGAGACTACGTTCTAAGGAACATATTTTTACAAATTATATCCTGAAGAATTTTCAGACTAAAATAAATAAAGTATCGTCTCATTAGATACGTTTAATTTAATTTTATACATTTTGTAATCTCAACCATTCTTAAAGATTTTGTTATTAGCATTGCGGCATTGGAACCTAAACTTTATAAATTAAGAGAAATCCGCTTTGGTGATCGAATGGTCTGTAGTCTAGAGATGTGGTATCGAAAGAAAAGTATCAATAGTGTATTCATTAAAAGTATCGGAAGAAAAATATCGATACCATAGTAGTATTGGAAGAAAAATATCGTTACCATACTAGTATCAAATTAAAAGTATCGATTAAGAATCGGTATCGATTTTATTTACAAGATGCTTTCTAGGATATCCAACTTTTTAAAAATCTTCCATAATTACTTACTTCTGGGAGGTGCCATTTTTAACCACATTCATCTATTGTCAAACAATAGAAGAATTAACACCCCCTCCTGCTTCATCTGCTTAAAAAACGCACATAAACTTTTATGCATCGTCTGAGCTTCTTTTGTTTAGTTTGTGATGACTGTACTCATTGATAAAGGAAGGGGTAGTAGACTGTTGGCCACTCGCCCCCTCAGGTGGCAGCTGTATTAATAAACAAAGATGAAAGAACAGCTATTATGATTAGCTAAAAGAGATTGAATGCTAGAGTTGCAAAAATCGAATGAGAATTGTTAAAGTGTTATTTATTATTCCTCCACAGTCCACCCAAGTAAATATTATTTTATTCCCAGCATGGGTGAAGATAACAAAAAAGTTGTTTCTTTCGGTACCGATCCGATATTGGTGTGCGAGTACTAATATCAGTAAAAGTATCGAAAAAAAAAGTATTGAGTTAAAATTTACTAGTATTGAAGTGAAACATATCGATATTAGTAAAGTATCAATACTTTTTTTACATCCCTAGTCTGTACCAAATATATCACTTTCTTAATAGAATGGACTGCCAATAAAGGGATATCTGATTTCAAATCCTGGTCGGAAGTACTGAGGATGTTTTTCAACATAACGTTTTCCCTTCTCCTGCCACATAAATATGGGTACAATTCCTTTAAGTTAAGCTTTACACATCCTTTATTTATTGGAATCTAATTCGAACGGGTAGTGACAGGCGGTGACATAATAAATATAATAGTCCTGTTTGGTTTCCGCAATGGCCATGACAAATATTCAAGAACTGTTGATGTATGTACAGAAAATTTTATTGAACGCAGCTATTTATTAATGCTATATATTATTTACTAGTTTTTGCCTGCATCTTTACTCGCGTTACTGTCAGTTTCAAAATATGTTCTAAGTCTAAGCGTTTATAATCCCAGAATCTTTAATTTCCTGCACAAAGAAGATATCAAACAATGCTTTAGTATAAATAACCTTGATGATACCTTTGGAGCTGTAAAAAGATAAATCTTAAAAATAAATAAGTAGTAATATTAAATTTGTTTTAAAACTAGGCACACATAGTATTTGCATTAACTGAAGGAACAAAAGTAACAAAATTTAAGGCAATCCCTCTTTGAAAACTCCTACACGCAAATTTGGGTACACTTCCTCTAAATGAAGCCTTACTCAATCCAATGCATTATTTAAAATAGTACAGATGCTTTCAACCCAAACACGTAGTGAGACGCGATACTTAAGATAAATCTATAAAAAAAAACTGGTTGAAGAAGAAAAGTGTAATCAAATTATTCAGGTTCACTGAAGAATTCTGAGAGTGAAAAACATTTTCATGACTAAGAAATGACACAATAATTATCAAGATAGATAAACTGTTTATAAAATGCAAATGTGGTGTGGAAAAAATATGAAAAACAATTGATTAAAATAAGTTAATTCATGATAAAACATGCATTAATTTTGTTCAACGTATCTCTTTGATGTTGTTTATTTTCAAAATGTTATATGCAGCTCCCATTTAAATTAAGAACTTTAGTAGTTTTTTGTATTTGTATGTGAGCTCAATACTCTTTTGTGTTTGTTTGAAAAAATCTTTTAGAAATCATTAAATTTTATTTCAATTATCATTTAAATATTGATGAAATATGTTTGAAATATATTTAAATAATAAATAACCTAACTTATTTAACATCGCCGAAGTTACGAGACACAATAACATAAATAATATATATTCGTTGAAGTTACAAGAAACAAGAATAGTGATATTAAATATAAATCATTTAATTATTATAGATATTACCCACCTCTGCCAGAATTTGACCAGATATCGCTTCATATAACCTCAATATCAACATGATGAAATAAAACACATCCGAGCCCCATCGATAAAGCCTGCTGACTAAAGGCAATTGTCGGGATACAGAGCTAGTTCTAAGCTTGGCCACTGACATGCCTTATAAATACGTGGAATAGAGTAGCCTACTGTCATCCAGAAAGTTTTGAGTTAACCAGAGTGCATTGCATTTCCGTCATATCTCTCTCTATTTGTGTTGTCTCCCCCCCTTTCTTATTCCTTCCTATAATATTTCAAGTTGAGCTGCGGATTGAATATAAGCTGGTGGTTTTCCCCTTGTAAGTTACTCTTGTTTGGATTCTCATCTAGGACACTTCCTGTCTTGAAAAATGTAAGCTTTGCAAAATTCTCTTTCGGCCAGTCTGTTCAAAATTTATTGCTTCGGCGTTGATATTTATAAACACATTACATCTTTTTTTAGTTATGGATAGTACTAAATTAAAACTAGGTCTTTTTTTGTATCTTTAAAACCCTTTCTTCAAACACAAAGACATTTAATTTTCAGAATTTTGATTCTGATTGATCTAATACTTTAGCCTTGATCTCTAATGTTTTCCTTTAGAATGGCTTTAAATGTTAATTTTCAAAAATTTCGAATATTAGTATTGCGTTAAACCTCTTATAAATATTTCAACATTGAATATTCTGAGACTTTACCGATTAACGAAATTTAATAATGATTTCATAATTTTATTTATTAATATGTTTACTGTTTTTTTAAGGAATGTATACTTCAAAATTGAAGTATACGTGACGACGTATAAGTTCAAATGTTGAAAAAAAGACTATGTTGGCCCTTATGGCCTAATATGATTGATATTGAATGAAATTTAGATCAATTAAATTGTTCCTTGTTGGTCTATAATTTTTACTTATTTAATACATTATTTACAATATTTAAAGATGAGTTTATTAATCCCTATGCACTAACAAGAACTCCTGGTTAAATGGGATAGATTTATGTATATATTCATATATTTGGTAATCTAGTTTGTTGACGCAATCTTTGTTTATTGCGTATCTTTGGAATTTTTCTTAACTCTTTATTATGAGTTTTTATATCTTAAACCCGCCTCGGTGGCGTAGTTGGCTAACGCGCCAGTTGTGTTGAGCCAGACCTTCGAGGACGGGGAGATCGAGGTTCGAATCTCGGTCGGGTGAACTGGGGGTGGTTTTTCCTAAATGGTTTTCCACTCTCACTCCACGCAAATGCGGGTTCACTTCCTCTAAATTCAACCTCCCCAATTCCTAATCCATTAGTGTAATTAGTACTTAAGCGTATAACCCGAACGGGTAGTAAGACGCGGTGCTAAATAATAAAAAAATTTATATCTTAAAGTCGTGGTTACTAATGTTTAAATTAAAGATCAGAGCTATTAACTGTAGCTCTGCTGTTTGCATACTTGGATTGAAGATTTCTGAATAGTAGTTTTTGAGGATTATTAAATTTATAATTTGGACAGTTAAGGTTGTTCTAAATAATACCAGTAATAATTATTTATTTTATGAATATGCATATCATATTATTGCAGTAAAATATTTAATAATTATTTATGAAATATATATAGTATTGTTTAAACTTCTATTATTATTTATTTAAATAAATTATATTCATATCGTTCACCTCTGATTCATCTATTATATGTCATCCCACCCAAAGCGGTACCGGTGTTGTCACATTAAAAAGAATTACCTCTTGCCATTTAATAATTATTAATTTTTTAAAAAAAACTTAGGTATATATGTGAAGCGATCCGGCTGGATAAAGTTCACACATATATTGATATGTAAATTTATTTTTGCATTGTTCATATGGGTCACTCTGCAAATTTTTTAGTATATTTTTGTTATTTTTTACGTCCTCCCCCTTGTCCCCTGAGGAAGCAGGACGGGTACATTTACAATCTACATTTAAAAAAATATGTTTAGTTGCCCATAGGAATGTGCTACATTGCTCTAACTTTGTTTATTTTAGTCAAGGTATTTAAATTTTTATTTATTAGTAAATACCCACACTGGTGGACACGTGGACTAGGAAGTCAGTATCATTTGCTCTGGTTCAAAGGACGAGGTTCAAATCCCAGCTGGTTTTACTGAAATATTTCTAGTGAATATTTTATAAATCTCTCCCAAAGTAAATTCAGGCAAACGTTATATAAATTATACCCTCTACAGTCATAAATATAAATATGTGAATACATTCCGGATGAGTGTTATGAATAACTGCGTAGGACATATGATAACAGGATTATTTAAAAACAAAACATAGGACAGTAACGTAGCCTAACGTAATACCTAAACTTAGGGTTCTAGATTTTGAGCGCTCTTCTACAAACACTAGATTGATTTAACAACTAAAAGAACCTAACCAAGAGTTCATCAATCGTTATTCAACTCCCCAGTCCACTCGTACCCAGTATTGTTGTCATATTGAGATCTAAGGTTTTAATTTAGGAACAAAAATAATCCAACATGGAAATAAACAGATTCTGTATATATATCATACACGGTCCACTATACAATACTCATAGAACAAAAACTAACAGTACTTTAATCACAAGCTCGTCATAATATGTAGCGACCAGCACAACGGATGCCAAAACAAAAGCCAATACTGTCGATTATCGGAAACGATAGTATAGAAATGGAAATATATAATTAGCAGATCAAGAGAAATAATCAGCCTTGCACCAAAGCACAAAAGTATTTCATTAAAATAAAGAGTTTTTTTAAAAAAAAGTGGAGTATCATCGAACTATATAACTATGAATAGCAGGAAGCTTGAATGCTGCACGGTCCAACAAACATTCCTATTTCCGACCTCGGTTGGCAATTGAGTTTTTACGTTGTGTTTTCAACATTACTAACACCATCAGACATGATTTCAATATTTGTAGATAACTAACGGGTACAAAGAAATATTGATCCTGACCTTGTTTTAATCAAGATAAAGGATTAATTAATGTTTAATTCAAGGTATAGTTTGTTAAGGATATCATTAGTATCCAACTAATATAAATTACTGGCGTTTTTTTTGAGTGTTACATATTTTATTATTGACAGTCAGTAAAGAATGGGTGCTTAAGGAGTACGGTTTGAAAGGAGTCAAATAGGTCAATGTTAAAGAAGTGTCTTACGTTGGTTTGAGTGTATTGAGAGCATGAGTGTGGAATGAGTGATGAAGCAAATATATGATGTAAGAAGGTTCAAAAGGAAGGGGCAAACCATGTAAGACGTGGATAAATGTGATATACTAGTGGTGCCCAACTACCTACTAGTCAAGAACCCCTCAAGAGGTTATTTGAGATTGGCGGACCCCCCTCCCTGTTTTTTATAATCATTAGAATATAATATATTCTATTTATAAAAAATAAAAACCCCTTCCCCTATATTAATAATTTTTGCTAGAAAACCTAAAAACTGGGAATTTGGCACAGTAAATCCAAGTCAAATGTGTTTTACATACTTTTATTTTTACACTAACTATAGCCGTAATAATAATGAATTTAATAGTAATAGTTAACACAAAAAAGGTTCATTAGAGCTATATGAAATTCTATTTACTATGAAAATGTACAAATTTATTCATTTGGGAATATTAAAGAGATAAGTGAAACCTCTTATTTTTCCCCCATTACTTCTTAAAGATATGGTTGAAGGATGGACACTTTCACTCGAAAATCAGAATGCATGTCAAGTCTATTCCTGTACTTGTTTTTAATGTAGCACAGTGTATAAAAGCTAGTTCACACCGGTAAATGTACAAAAAGGTACTGCACAGGTATGTGAGGAGGAAATGAAGCACCTTTGGGATGCGCAGTAGGAACTGCGCAGGTGGGTGAGGAGGAGATGAATCACCTTTGGTATGCACTGCGCTTGTGGGTGAGTAGGGGAAGCACCTTTGAGATGCGCAGTAAGCACTGCGCAGGTGGGTGAGGAGTAGGAGAAGCTTTTTATTGAATAAGACTAGGCCTACTGTTGTTTATCTACTAGTTTATATTTTTTCTTTAATTTTGATGGTTGTCGCAGGCCCTCTAGGAAAAGCTCTTGGACCCCCAAGGGTCCACGGACCACCTTTTGGGAAGCACTGTGGTATACGAATGTGTGAAAAAGAGAAACATTAAGAGCTTTAAGAATAAAAACATGCATGACTAGGTGTATGGATGTTGTAGAGCTGAAGGAAGTATGCAAGAATAGGAAAGTGTGGAGAAAGTTAGTGAGGATGGATTAAAGCGTGGCAGAAGGGAGTGCAAGTATTTTTATAATTTTATAAAATTGAAATTTATTGGCCAAAATAAATAAAATATGTCTCCAGTAGCAACATAGAATTTAGTTTTCTGCACATTCTAATATCAACAGTTCTTGAATATCGGTCAAGGTTGTCCTGGAATTTTGTCAAAACTTGTTTCTCTTTATTTAAAAAAGTTTTGACAAAATTCCAGGATACGCTTGACAAACATTCAAGATTTGTTGATATTAGCATGTGCAGAAAACTAAACTCTATGTTGCTACTGGAGAAATATTTGATTTATTTTGGCCAAAAAAATGTAATGCTATAAAAACTGTAAAATTACTCGAGCTCCCTTCTGCCGCACCTTAAGAACGAAGTGGTTGTTTTCTGAGCTATATGCACAATTTCTAGGCCACCCCGTCAGGGAAAGATGTGATTATGTATGTATGTATGTATGTATGTATGTATTTATTATTATTAATATTAACACCATAACTATAACTGGCTTAATTTAATTGGTCGGAAAAGATAATTTAAATTTTCATCGTAAGAGCCTTTTATAAAATACAGTTATATTGATTTGTTTCCAATATTTTTTCTGAACATCACGTCCTACTCCCTTTAAGTGTTGTACGTGTGTGTGTGTGTATATATATATATATATATGTATATATATATATATATATATATATATATATATATATATATAT
>CABFWO010000098.1:205724-220540 GCA_902155825.1 Timema genevievae
TATATATATATATTTAGCACCGTGTTTTACAACAGTTCGGGTTATACGATTGCACGTGCATGAATGTGTATTAATTACGCTAATATGTTAGGGATGAGGAAGATCGAATTCAGAGGAAGAGTGCCATCATTTGCATGTAGGGTTTTGAACCCCGATCAATCATCGGCAGTTCATTTGATATTTTATATGTATACTTTATATACTATCTATTAAAATTGATCACTACAGATTACATGGCTTAAAGTATGAGTACGTGAAATTAGACCTAGTAGCTGCTCCATCTGTGAGAAAAGGCTTTTCCTATGAAAGATATATTATATATTAGTTTAAGTGCATCTGTACTACCTATTTTTGGTTGGTGTATTTAACCCTCAATCTGATTCTCTGGGATGGAGAGAGGGAGGGAGAGTACTACAATTTTATATTTGTTAATGTGGTAACACTATAAGGTGCCTTAGAAGCGTTTTACTTATTTTATTCCTCGTGTGTGATCTTGACTGTAGGTTATTCTACCTGGCTTTAAGAGAATTTAAAAAATCATTTTTTAATTGAAGCTATTTGAAACTAACTTTTAGATGAGGCTTTAAATACCCCCTAAATACCCACTAAATTATACAAAAGTTTTCTTTTTTATCAATATTGATTCTTGAACAATTATTTTCTTATTTAATCTATAATAGTAGTATAAGCATATATTATTATTACGTTTATGGGTTAGGTATGAGGAAGGAAGAAATAAGAGGAAATGTACTATCATTTTCATCGAGACAGAGTGGTAAGGTATTTAGGGAAAAACCACCCTAATCACACCCCATTGGGATTCGATCCCCAAACTTTCCTTAATTAACAGTGCGGTATAAATTTGAGATGGAAACGTTAGAACATGCAACCAACAATACAGATAACATAAGTCTAAAATTAATTACTACCACTAGATGTATTTAGAAGACCTACAAATAAATAAAAAAGCCCATCCTACAAGTATGTCAAGACAGATCTGGGATAATTGAAATTAACTTTCCTTTTTAACTTAAATCATGCACGATACATTGAGTGCTTTCCATCGCCTTGTCAAATATTCGGTGATAGCGGCGGACCTGTTTCCAATAGGAGACTCACTGGATCAATGCTATTGTTTCCGATGTAGCCACGCTACACTACGTTGTCGCAACACAAATAAGTAGAGGGTAAACAAAAAGTAAATAATTTCATAGGTCACTTTGTGAGATATAACAAACACGGGTCTTATAAAACAAAAATATCAGCACATTGTTAGCCACGGAATAGAAAAAAGGAAAATGGGGAGACAATAATTATCCGGTCGAATACTTGCAGTGATTGGATGAGAGTCTATCAATGGAAGGTTGGGGATAAGGGAGACAGTTGGGGATCAAAAAGGGGTTGGGGGAGGGTTTCTCTCCGACAAACACAATGGGAACACTCCACACTATAGTGTCCGTACCAAAATAGGGGTTGGGTCTTGGAAGGAGGGGGTTGAAATGGCTCGTCAGCGAAATGAGGCTATACAACATGATAATACCAAACACGTTGATGACATTGATGCTGTTGGAAAAGGGGGTAGGGGGTGAGGGAGGTGTCCTCTCGTCTGAATATCTCACCTAAACCCACCCCCCTCAACCCATCGCGACCCACCATTAGCCACCCTCCTTTTACAAATATCAGTCCCAGTGTTGGTGGAGACCATGTAATTGCACACTATTTAGCATTAATTAACACGGTCCTATTACTGGATGCAAAGCACGATACGGTGGAGTGTTATGGATAATGTTTCAGACAGTTCAATTAAACGCTTTCAAGTTGTATAGAGCTATATAATATAAATACGTTGTTCAAAGCGCATGTCTTTAAATACTTGGGCTTTGATATAACAAACTATTTACACAAAAAATTGTTTAATTGCTAAGGTAAATCGAACATAAAATAATTGGTATGGCGCGCCACAGATACTTTCTCTTGTCTGTATCTAAAAATGGAGATTTTATTTAAACAAAATATTATATTTTGTGGCAGAATCATGATGGGAAATAAATTATACGGTGGACTACATAGACTTTATCGCTACTTTGCCTGAAAATGGAAATATCTATTACTCAAAACTTGTAAAGTATGTCAAACGAAGTAATGGACATTGCTGCAAAAACACACAATCAAAAATGATAAATTAAATTATACAGCTGTTACAGAAATATATTGAGAAAAATATAACAGATCTGTTCACCAAAGAGCAAAACGATTTCACAGATCTCCATTTAAAAAAATATATATTCCCAAATATCTCAGAAACTGTTGGTCATATAAAATATATTTTAAATTATAATTTTACTACAAATTAGCAATGATTTGTTATTTCAAATCTCAAATATTTGTAGAGATATTATTAAAATTAGAAGTCTTTGCCAATTAAATGTACCTTCAAAGTAATTTTTATTGGAAATTGAGAATGGTTTTATCTTAAACAGTGTTTAGATACGAAATTTAGTATAAAACTTTAAGGTAGATATTGAGAAAATTGAATTTATCTATTTTCTTACCTTAATTCTAGGGTTAGATGTATAGTTCTACAAACTTATCGGGGGAATTTTACAAAATCCCTAGATAACAAGTATTAACCTGATCAGGAAAATTGATTCACCTCTAGGCCGAGATACAGATGAAGAGATACAGACGTTGTCACAAAATACATTTTTTCGTTGTTCCAGGGTGTCATGAAACATCAACATTTATCAAAATCTATATTTCGAGTTTTTGACGATCAAAATACTTATATCTCTAAGAAGTCAAAAAAAAAGAATATATACTTAAACTAGGGCTTTGCATATGTAGTAGGCTTCTGGTAGAAAGTACAATTTGGAAAATATAAACATAAACCGTAAATTGCTTGGGTCTAAGTCTAGGCCCTAAAATAACTTTTTATACAGGCAAGAATTTAGTAAGGCATGTCAATTGAGTACATGTTAAAGGAAAACTTTTATTACACCCAATCGAGCCCCATTTCCCTCCATCCAGTTATTTGCACAATTTACAAAATTTCCAGCTAAATACTAAAATCCTTACAGAATTATGTATGTATATATTCCTAACCGGGATTCAAAAACCGATCTCTCCATCACCAGCAATTCAGTCCAACGCGAGTGACCACTTTTGTGGCTTTGACAGTTTTCAGGTTATCCAAACCAAAAAATCCGTATTTTTTCAGTATTTTATATGAAATTCACTAAACAAAACTTCTGGCCATTTTCACTGTTATCTTTAAAATTCTTGACACGGTAGCTATTAAAACCAACTTTGTCAGTGCTCTCTTGAAAATTACATGAATTGTAGATAACATTTAAAAAGTGAACTAGCGCAAAAATACAGTAGAACTATATCGTTTTTCTAATTTTTAAGACAACCCAGATAACTTTTTACCACAATTCAAAATACTTTGAGCCATAAAAAATGTTATATTTTCTTAATTTTTCAGGACAATTTAAGTATTCATAAATTTTATAGATATAGATACATTTATGTGTGGCTCATTATTTTCCACTCCACATGCCAATAATCATTGATTATTTTTTTAAATATGGACATACTATCAGCATACCTAACAAAATTAATATTAAAAAAATGTAGAGATCCAATTAAATTCTTACATGTGGGCCAAATATGGTTAAGACTCATCCTAATTTAAAGGGATTTTTTTTAAATAAAAGAGCTAAATTAAAGATCAGTACATAGTTTTATTATATTTTTACACTGTGTCCTAAGGCCCGTTCGGAATATTCGTATCTAATTTCAATAACTAAGAGAAATTTGAAAAGTCAAATTCAGAGGAAATGTAACCTTATTAACGTTAAAATGATGTTAAAATCACAATGATAAATTAGATGTGGTAAAAAGCCCGCAGTAGACTCAGAATGGATTCAAACCCCAAACTTAACGTAAAGACAATCAAGTTTAGGACAAGCTTAACGAAAAAAAAAGGTAATATCAGCAAAAGCAAATTTTTTAAAAAAAAGTTTAATATCAAATGCGGAAAAGGAAACAAACAAAATCTTTATTTAAAAACAAAATAGAAAAAACCCTTGCTGTCAATCTTTCTGCCAATAGATTAATTTTTAAAAAAATTCCATTTCATTATGACAACAACTGGAAATGTTCTGGAGTGAACAAAACTTTAAATCATTCAAGTGAAAATATATTTAAATTGTGAAGAACTCTTTATATTTTTTTCTATTAGAATGAGCAAGCGATCCATTGTCAAAACATTTCTCTGGTTTAGAATCAATTTGGAACAAAGCGTGGTAGTGTACCGACTGTGCTTATATAAACAAGTACAACTTGGGGGATCTGGGAGGTAAAATAGCATCAGAGGGGTCCAAATGGGTCGTGAATGAGACACAGATCAAACGGGGAAATTACAATTTAGAATAACAATTGTTAAAAGCGGACACCCCTGCAAACAAGTCACCAACAAGTAAACTTGACGAATCCCTATAGGGTGAGAAAGGGTACCAGAGGGGAGGAGAGATATGAGTACTTGGGCAAGGGTCTTTAATTATTCCAAGGGATTCCTTTTGTCCTCCTTTAACGAGACACACTTTGATAGCAATTACAGTAACGTGTCTATAGTCATGTTTGTTGGCCTTTCCCATCCCTCCACCCCGCCCCCTACATACCCCTTCCACTCCTGATGCATCATATTGCTGGGAGCAGACTATTACAAAGAGAGTTTATGTGTATAATCATGAGCAAAATGTTTATTCTGAAGACATTTCATTTAAATTATTAGACAAGATTTCATAAATGATCAAATATTCTTCTAAATAAACAAGTTTTTTTTAATATGGTAGTTTTCTATAAAGCTTTTACCAGTATATAAGAAAATCATATATCAAGTTTGTAGAGGAGGTTATTTATGTTACTGACTGTACAATGGAATATATAACATTGTTCCTGCTTCACTCCCAAGGGACATCTGCTTCCACCCTGTCCACTTTCCATAATAATTTCAACAGAACCCCTTGCATAGTGGAATAACGGGCCAAGACTCTTTATGCGTCTTAGTAGACTAAATACCTTCTTATTGATCATCGTTAGATTTAATGTGCAGTTAACGAGCACAGTACCACCCTCGATGGTCCTATGGTCTTATGCGCTACTCTAGCAGTAGACTAGACTGCCAATGGCGGGGAGATTTAGGCGCAAATCTCGTTCGCGTGTACTGGAGGTGATTTTTATAAGATGATCTTCCACTCTACTTACACGCAAATGTGAGTATACTTCTTCTAAATATTAACATCATAATCCCTAAAACCACTATCTTATTTAGTAGATAAGCGTATAGTCTGAACGGGTAGTAAGATGAGGTGCTAAAAACAAATAACCACAGTGTCTTACAGCAAACCAAGTGATTAATTAACTTAACCAAAATAAACCCACATGCCCTTCAAATAATGAGTGCGAGTGTAAGCTAAATATTTAGGTAATGAACCTAGAAATAGTTAATTACTTTGCCCTCTAAGATAGTTACAGTTTTATTTAAGTACCACATTGTTTCAACACTTCCATATGGAAATGTTTGCAATTAAAAGTTGGGGCTCGAATCCTTGACTGAAATTCTAAGAGCGAATATTTAGTTAATGATTTTGCCTTCCTCATATCTACCCTCTGTGTACGGATAAATGAGAATAGCCCAGATGGCGTAGTAAGACGTGGAGCGAACAAAATAGAATTGTATGAATAATAACTGAATATGGGAACAGAATCCAAGACTTTTGGCACAGCGCGCCACTTATCCACGACATAACTTATAAGTTTCGTCCTTAATCCAAATCTACCACCACTCATTAATTTAAGGCAGAATCTATTATGAATGTGCTATATGGGAAAGATATTTCACCGTAAGAGCCCACGTTATTTTACAGGGGAAATTTAAACTGCCCGTTATAGTGAACAATCCGCTATTTGGAGGTGCCCGTTAAGGTAGATTGCACTGTATATATACATGTATACACATATACATATTTATACATATTATATATATATATATATAAACTCTTTTGAACAGTATTTTTTCTCTAATTATAATACTAAAACAACACAATCTTTTTAAAGTTTGGATTATGGCTATATAAATGTGTGTTTAGTTAGCCAATGGAAATTAATATATTTTATTAAAATTTTAGCTAACAAAATATATTTATTAATAAAAAAAATTTTTGGGGGGGAGTAATTGTAATAACATAAAAAACTTACTACTTTACTTCTATTAACTCTGCAAAACACTAATGAACAAGATAAATACAAACTTGGACTTTCGACACAAGCCTCCAAATGTAAACCAGACCATTTATTAACTAATGTCATCTCGGTATAAGTCAACACATAGACAGTGATAATTTGCCTCTCGTACTTGAAACTTAATGTAAATAGTAGTCCTATGAGAATTAATAATTAGGATTTGCACCGGTGTTCATGCAATTAGGGCGTGTGAATCTAACCTGGGCAGTCAGGAGGTTCGGTAACGACTGAATTACTTCATTGATTTAATGGTCTAAGAGTTGTGTCCTACCCGCTGTCTACAGGCCACTTGCGGCCGATAGTATGTTCTGTAAGGCCCGCTAGCTCAAATTGAAATACTTCATATAGAAGATATTCAGTACACCATCAATAATTAGGCTCTTGTAGCTGACGTAAATACTTTATAACTTTCATGTAGTTTCCATAATCATAAGTAAGTTATATTTATTTTTAGCAGCATGTCTTACTACCCTTTCAGGTTATACGCTTATGCTATAACTACACTAATGTGTTGTGTATTAGAAAGGCCTAATTTGTAAGAAGTGCACCTACATTTGCATGGAAGCAGAGTGGGAAAACCATTTAGGCAAAACCACCCCAGTGTAACTAACCCGGATTAAACCCCGATCTCCCCCATCTTAGCCAGTCTAGTAAAGTGCGAGATTTGTGCCTTAGACCATGCGGCCACCAAATTGGGTAAGCCTATTTTTACCTGTGTAATATATGTATGTATGGATGGATATGGATGCATGATTGTGGGTGTAATATTTTGGGACTAGGTGTTACAGGCTCCTATATAAATCTCATATATAACCACCATCAAATTCTCCAAGATATTATGTGACTCTCAGTCGCAAACATATTGGATAAACCTGGTCTAAGGCTTCACTATCGCATTAGAATGTATTTCGAATGGAGGGAAGATCGGGGTTTGAATCCCGGGCTGATGTAGCCTGATAAGCGTGGTGCAGTTTCAGTTCCTCTTAATCACACCTTCTTCTTCTCTAACACATTAGCTTGATCATGGTACAATAGCCCGCACGGGTGGTGAGATATAGCGACAAGAAAAATATTATTTTATAGTTAGACCGGAACTTATTTCTACTTTACTATTTTGAGGAAACTTGCAGTTCATTTAATTTAACATAACATCCTATTTATTTGTCAATTTTACTAGCCTTTTTTTATAAAATTATTGATTAAATATTATATAATCAAGTAGTAAAAATTAAAAGGTAGGAATACATTTTTATGTATCTAAAAAATATATTTTAAAGCCCTCCTAAAAATGGTATTGTGTTAAAATAAGCGTAAACATGATACAGCAATATCTTATGGCGGTAAAAAAATGACATTAATTCATCTGTAGACTTGTCCTTGACTTTAATGAGCCTTGACAAGGCTCGTAGTTTATCTTATGGCAGCCAAGAAGAGATATTCACTCACCTGTAGACTTTTCCAAGGTTGTAATGAGCGTTGACGTGGTTCGGAGAGTATCTTCTGGCATCCAAGAAGTGATATTCACTCACCTGTAGACTTGTCGTAGGTTGTAATGAGCGTTGACGTGGTTCGGAGAGTATCTTATGGCAGCCAAGAAGTGATATTCACTCACCTGTAGACTTGTCCTAGGTTGTAATGAGCGTTGACGTGGTTCGGAGAGTATCTTATGGCAGCCAATAAGTGATATTCACTCACCTGTAGACTTGTTCAAGGTTGTAATGAGCAATGACATGGTTCAGAATGAATCTTAGGGTGGTCAAGAAGTGATATTCACTCACCTGTAGACTTGTCCAAGGTTGTAATGAGCAATGACATGGCTCAGAATGAATATTAAGGTGGCCAAGAAGTGATATTCACTCACCTGTAGACTTGTCCAAGGTTGTAATGAGCAATGACATGGTTCTGAATGAATTTTAGGGTGGCCAAGAAGTGATATTCACTCACCTGTAGACTTGTCCAAGGTTGTAATGAGCAATGACATGGTTCATAATGAATCTTAGGGTGGCCAAGAAGTGATTTTCACTCATCTGTAGACTTGTCCAAGGTTGTAATGAGCAATGAAATGGTTCATAATGAATCTTAGGGTGGCCAAGAAGTGATATTCACTTACCTGTAGACTTGTCCAAGGTTGTAATGAGCAATGACATGGCTCAGAATGAATATTAAGGTGGCCAAGAAGTGATATTCACTCACCATGTAGACTTGTCCAAGGTTGTAATGAGCAATGACATGGTTCAGAATGAATCTTAGGGTGGCCAAGAAGTGATATTCACTCACCCGTAGACTTGTCCTAGGTTGTAATGAGCGTTGACGTGGTTCGGAGAGTATCTTATGGCAGCTAAAAAGTGATATTTACTCACCTGTAGACTTGTCCAAGGTTGTAATGAGCGTTGACGTGGTTCGGAGAGTATCTTATGGCGGCCAAGAAATGACTTTCAGCACTCATCTGTTCCTGTCATCAGAGTGCCCAAGTTGTTGTGAGCACTCGCATATGTTGGCCACAATCTAAAAACAAGAATATTAATATTGTACAGAGTTTCTGATGTAATTTTGATAATCGTGGCTTGTTGCATGGTCTAAAGCTTTAAAATAGCAATGTACAATGTACATATTGATGGTAAGGCTGTGATATGAATTATGGCTTAGTACATTTTATTTAGTTTTAAATATAAGGTCCTTTTGATATGTCCTATCATTTCCCCGATCCACATCTTCCAACTGTTCTTTGGATGCGCTTCTTCTGAAAAAACTTCTTACATTCCTACCTCTTGGATTAAGAAAATTATGGCGTGGTTGCCTAAGAGTAATAATAATAATAATAATAGTAATTAATAATTAATCGTCACCCATTTATGGCCTAGCTAAATTTGTTGTTAATCCTTGTTAGAGATCAGGTAACTACATAATTTTTATAATAATACTAGCTGAAGTACATGCCCAGAAGAAATGTTTCTAGTTTAGTGACTGTACATGAATGGTAACTTTAAAGTTAGTGCCTTAAGCCCTGTGTTTCCTGTGGATCAACCCAGCATATCTTTAATTAAAAATTAATATAATCGGAATTTTAAAATATTAGCTTTGAGGTGCAAAGGGAGCTACTAGCTAATCATTAAAATGTCAGACCTCTGCGAGTGGTAAATAAGCCGCAATACTCATGACGGATAGATATTTTATCAAGTTTTAAATTAGTTTAATAAAATCTAGTTACATTTTTAAATTACGGTTTTGAAATGTATTCTATTGTATGAATTTAATCCAATAGCATTTAAATAATAAGATAAAATAGTGCCGGGTTGGGGTTGAGTCAGTAGAGTTACATAATTATTATTTCATGTAGGCCTAAGCTCTCTGAATAAATTCAATGTAATTTTTTTCCCATTATATTTATATAAAAATGTATATTGTTTTGTTTCATATCTCTCACGAGATATAAGTATAATTTATATAAATAAGAGAGTAAGTCTGGTGCACCGCACCATATATTTTTATTACTAGCATTTATTAACATCAAGATTATTTAAAGTTATGTTTCCTATATTAAATAAATAAGGTATTATTTGTGGAATTTTTATATTTTATTAATTTCAAACACTCTACATTTCTTTATTAATAGAATCTCATATATATATATATATATAAAAGAAATTAATTTCGCTAAAATAGGAGAAACCAAAGTCTCAATTTTGGTTTTAATGTTAGGGTGAAAAATTAATATTTTATAGCATTTTAACCCACAGTTCAATTTTAGGAATATAGGTTAAAGGGAACTCTATAAAATTATATTTAAGTAACATCATTTAAATCCTACTCTTTCGTTAATGAAAGGTTGATTAATATATATATTAATAATATTAATATATATTAATATATATAATATATAGGCTCTATTTTAGTTAAAAATATATTTTAAATTTGATTGTACTATGTATTATTAGTATTATCACTTAATAGTAAACTCCGACAAAGAAATAAAGCTGGGATCATTATATTTTAATAATATATTTCAATATTATATTATAAATTATCTGAAAATTACCTTCAAATTTAGTCCCTTTAATTAATACACCAAATTATTTATACCAATTTTATCCAAGTCTTGCTACACTAACTTATAGCCCTCATTAAGTGAATTATTCAATTATTTCACTCATGAAACAATCCATGGATATCAATTTAGAGGATATGAGTTTAAAATATAACTTTAGGTATTGAGATACACATAATAATTATATCAAATTTCTAAAAACATCCATAAAAATATAAAAGTTAACATGGATATCAAATAAATAAATATATATATTTGTATACATTTTATATCACATTAAAGATATATATACAATACACAAATAAATAAGCATATAGGATTATACAAGTATGTAATCATATATCAATGCCCAATATTTACCTTGAAAGGTAGCAGCAAGCTTGGATTGAATGGTTCCACTGCGGGGTATCTTATGAGATAGGGCCATAGTGTAATCGTTTAAGGGAAAAGTGCTACTTTGCGAGGTAAATGGAGTGAACATACTTACATATATTAATAAAAACGCATAAAATGTATCGTTATATAATATATATCCTTCATATGTATTCATACATTTGCAAACTTCATTATCTGGCCATATAAATGATTAAAACATATTACTACGAATCAAATGTTAAATATTCGATACAACGTATTTAAAATATTAACATTCTTTATTAATTTTTCTTCCTAAGAAATTTTACCTTAGTTAAATTGTTTTTAAAAAAAAGTCTATAAGAATAAGAATTGTTTAAAAAATGTACATAATTTAAAGAAAGCAAAAGTTGAGTTTTATGTTTGATTTTAGTTTCGAGCTGGCTATAAACAATAAACTAGTATTTCCAGAGTTTTTTTTTCTGCTTTATTATTTTCACGCACAGGATAGTAAAAAAAGACAAACGCGTGACTCAGCAATTGTTTTACTTTCGTGACGTCATCGTGTCAAGGGAGCCAATTAAATCGCGTGCTAGCTCAGTAGGTAGGAAACCAAAAGAACGATAAATGGTTTGTTTATGGCAACGAGCTATTGAGCTTTTGATCGTATGCGACGAGTATATTGGATAGTTCATTATCACGCTAACCTATTTTTAGTAAGCTTACTAGTAGAAAAATTGATTCTAGTATTCAGAAACCCCGAATATATTAAAGACCCACTTTACTGGTCGCATGGTCTAAGGCAGGTATGTAAAGATTGTGGCCCGCAGGCCACGTGTAGCCCTATTTAAGATTGCGTAGCGTATAATCCGAATGACTAGTAAGAGACGGTGCTAAAAAAAATCCTTGTGACCCACGTAACTTTTTATGGACAAATATACAATGTGGTCCAATATTTCATCTTATTCTAAATAGTGTAGAAACACATTATATAAATGTATGTGGTTTGGTGATTTGTCATTATTTGGGGAAATCTAGCAAGTGAGTTTGTTGCACCAAATTTTTACTCTTTACTTACCAAAAAATTGTATCCCAGAAATTATTAAATTTACAAACCAAATATGTACAATTTTTGGAAGCATATATTAGTGTACGTATAGTTATTTTCTATAGTGAAAAAGAAAAGAAAAAACACTAGAGATGAAGGCTTATGAACGCCATTTGTCATCAAATTGGGAAAGTGACTTCGAAACAAGATCTAAAATTTAGCCAAAACTACTGTTTTAATTTTTTAAATAAAATATCTGGGTAGATATTGAGAGTTAAGTAACATTTTAAATAATTTTAATTTTGTTTTTGTAATAATAAAAATTTTAAAATTTAGTAATTTTTTACTTGAAATATTTGACAGTATTTACTTTTTGGAATGCGTCTCCTTTGGTATTTTCAATTTTTAATGTGATACGTCTGGCCTAAAGGTAGAAGACTTTTCGGCCCACGCAAACAATAGGGTGCGCCTACCTTTCGTGAAAGGATTCATTTAAACAAGCAGACTTTACTTTACTTCAAACGATACCGCTCCTAGAGACGGTGGCGGGTTACACCCGCTACATGTTAAGGGGCTCTAAGGCTTCACTCTTGAAATAGAATTTGTTGACTGACGATTATGGGGAGATAGGAGTTCGAATCCCGGTTGGGTGTACTGAGACTTATTCTCCTAAATGGTTTTTCCCTCCCCCTCTACAAAAATGTGGGTACACTTTCTCTATAGTATATTCCTAATTCTATAATAAATTCCTAATACATTAGTTTAGTTTGTAGACTACATATTAGTATAATCCGAACGGGTATTAAGACGCGTTGCTAAAAAGAATATACATTAATTAAGTTTTGAAATTTTTAAAACTAACTATACTTAAATAATTAGGCCAGCTTGTCTTTATATGTGACTATGATTGCATACCTATACAGATTGGCCGTCACTTCATAATAACTCAATTATTTCACCTGATTATAATAAGCCAGCTAGTTTTATTTATTGGTTTGAGGCTTGAACGTAAAATAGATATCAGGTTTATTAAGTCTGGTGTATATGTTACTGGGAGATTTAGTTCCAAACTCCCGCTTGGTATAGGCCCAATAAAAGTATATTTTTCGAAATGTTTTGCCATTCTCTCACCACATAAATTCTAGTGCATGTATTTTATACTCTACCTTACTCGTCCCCGTTCCAATAGTATGATTAATTTCGTATATCCTAAACGTTGAGTAGGACGTAAAGCAAATATAATAATAAAATTTTGAATTGGTTCATTTAACACTATGTTTTTGTTTGTTGATTTAACGTGCACTTCATGAATTGACTAATAATATTATGACTTACAAACTAATTTCAATATAAAATATACAAAACACTCATCTCCTAGCCGTTAATTCATCACTGTGAAAGGGAAACTCATATTTAATCAATGATAATTTTTTCAGCCATGCCGAGAATCGAACTAAATATCATTATCTCAGTAGGCAGACAGGACACTGACTTAGCTAAGGTGATGGACCACTTTGTTGTTCATTTGTTTGTATTTTTAGCACCACACCTTAACACCTGTTTGGTTTGTACGCATATGTTATAATAACGCCAATGTGTGAGGGATTAGTAAAGTTAAATCTAGAGAAAGTGTACCCACGTTTGTGTTGAGGGAGGTTAGAAAACCATCTAAGAAAAACAACCTTCAGTACACCCGACTTGGATATAACCCTGATCCCCCATCATCGGCAGGCTAATATATTGCGACAGTGATGCCTTAGACCATACGGTCACCGGAGCTGGTCACTCTGTTTTTACTTATATTTTTTATCAAAAGGGATTTTAAATGGCAAAAGCTTAGACTTTAGAGGAAGATAATTTAAGTTCATGCATCCGCTTCAGTTTGGAGAGAGAATTCGAAATCCTCAATAATAAATCACATGTTTAAAACAGACCTTGGTGCAATCAGCCGTGATTCGAACCTTAAACACCCAATCGAGTCCATGCCATTGTAAAAGAATCGTTAACAATTTAGAACACTCAGCCAGGATTAGAAAGTTGACCTTATTCGCTACATTCGATTAAAAATATTAAGCTCTGAATGAACCGAACATTGGCACAAATACCTACTTTAATTTATTAAGATGATTATTACATTTAAAAAAAAGAAATTTTGGGAAAATTTTATTGTGTTAATAAGCTATATGCTTATCAAATACATACCTTAGCAGTTAGCATGGATTACCGATAACTATAGATACTGATTTATAATTTTATCTTGACTTTTTAAAATAATACATAATAATACTTTTATCAAACAGTAAATAATCTTTTATCCCCACTAACTACGGTTTTAAAAACACAACTAATAATTTTCACTAACCAAATTAGTAAAATATTTTGTAAATATATATATATATTTTCGAAAGTAATACATTTAGTAAATTTGCGACCCAATATATTTATATATTCTATCTGGGGATGGACAGGGGGAACCCCTACCAACAATATGACAGTTTTCTTTCAAATTTAAATTTCATAATTAATTTGGCCCTGGTCTTCTACTACAGTAATTTATTTTTTGAAATTTGTTGTCTAAGGGCAAAAATATTCTTTATTACACATATTAATACTCCATGATCATGAGGAATTTAAACCAATTTATCAATGAGCTAGTAGGTTAAGACTCTATATTTCCATATTGAAATCTTAAAAGATTAAAATAAAGAAACAAATAGCTTTGATGTATGCATTTTATTATGTTATAGAAAATCAAAAACAAAGAATTTACAATTGTATTATCATTATTATTTAGATTTAGTCAATAAGATAACAAAAGCATGTTTAGCACAGTGCCTATACCCTTCATAATTCTAACTAAGAGAAATATGCATTGCTATTTAAAACACACACGCACTAAAGTACGCAAGTGAAACAATTCCGTTCAAATAATTTCAGCAGTCGTTTAAACCATTTCCTCATTACTTCAAATAAAAAATGAGGGGGTAGGGTGCACGCAAGTATCCAGGATAAAGCTTGTGTATATGGATGCTTGGGGGGGGGGGGGGGGGGGGGGGGTTAGTG
>CABFWO010000098.1:220550-267756 GCA_902155825.1 Timema genevievae
GGGAGTGGGGGTGAGTTAGTGGATAGTGGTCGGTAAAGGGGATGAAAGTTGTTGCGTGTAGTGGGCGGGTAATGTATGTAAAACTGTTGTGCGTGCAACTCATTACCATGTATCAGCGGGTTGTGATCAAGCCACCATGTTGATCCCATGGGCGTGACCGTACACTCCCCCTACCCCCCCCTTTTTTCAGCTTAACCCCCACGGTCCCTTTCTCACCCCACCAATCCTTGTTCTGTAGAAAGCCATAGCAAGAGTTCTTGTTTTTATCCACACGGTTGGTCGGAACAACCATTATTGTCTGGATGTAACTGTCCAGAGTTATCTCATACATTTTGGATTTATTTAGATCAAGTTTGGTCTTGAAATGTGACGTCCGTTTTTATCGGTCGTCTTTCACTCGTACCCATTAACCGCTCAGTGATCGGAAAGCCTGACAACGAGTCTGGTTTAATACAATGATACTCGCACCAGTGTACACAACGTAAACAAACCGTCAGTCTCGTCTTTTCTGGTTTTCCACCGATAGTAAGGATAATGTTTGTGGGTTAACTCACAGCTGATGTACTTAAGGTGTTTTTTCCTAAATATTTCTCCATTCACCCTTAATGAAAATGTGGGTAACGGGTTCCTTTTAAATACAGCCTTTCTCATCTACAACATATCATAGTAAATATTAGAATGGTACTGATTGGGTATTAAGAAGATCAAAGATGAACGAGGGAAATAAATTAAAGGTGGTGACTTAATTACTTTAAAAGGCCTATATGTAAATGAAATCAACTATTAACAAGAGTTTACCGTTTCAAAGTTTTGTTATGAGAGAAGGAATATAAACTGTGATGTATTGAGTTGATAAATCGCGTAAATACCCACTAAAATATATATAATTACGGAAATTCCTATGTGTACCATATTATAACAATATTTCAATACGATATTAAAACTATTCTGTGTTTATAGTCTAATTTTAATTAATTCATAAGATTTAGATTTAAATTCTGACCCTGCCTTAAAATATAAGTAGGGAATTACCTTGAGCATGGGAAGATTCCTGGATAGCTAATTGGTTAGAGAGTTGGCAGTCTCTATTCCCGTTCCCAGGGGTAATTTGTCAATTTAAGGAATTAAAGGCCCATAAACAATTGAAAATCAAACTTTGGTCATCTTGACGTTAGTTTTTAACTATACAAGAATTTCCGATGACATGCAACGTAGGCCAAAGCCTTCCCACTACCTCCTCATTCCCCCACCACGCTAAGATCTATAAACAGCCATATGGTTGTTTTGAAGGTGATACATTCTTTCTTCTTTCATCTCACTAAAATTCCTTCGTTCTTTTCTAGAAACATTAAATACGAGTTTAAAAGAAATTATCTTTAAATCGCTAAATATTTGGACGACATTTTTCCAATAGGTGAACCTATTTTACATTAAAATTGGTTGTGTATGCAGTACACTTAGTTACTAGTTAGTTATGAGCGTGGTTGGCTAAATTGATGATATACCGCACGAGCACAGCAAGCCGGAACCTCAATTGGACAATCCTGATTGAGAAAACTATATCTAAAATGAATTTCTCACCGATATTTTTACCATAATAAATGTTTTTTTTTTTAGATTTTAGTGTATTATATTTCAACATAAAAAAGTATTATTTTATATTTTATTGAATTACTAGGTTTTTACAAAAAATAAAAATCAAGAGATAAAAAAATTATATTTTTTCAACTATGAAAATACAGCAAATCATGCAATCACAACGGGCTTAAAATTCAACCATGAACAACAACAATGAACATATTTTTCCGTAAGCAATTATATTTGGCCCAAAATCACCCTCATATATAAACAAAAGTTCAATTAACCTCATCAAACACGCAGTGTTTAGGGATTACCATTAATTAAATGTATAAATACGATTACGATGGCTTTAAATCAAATTGGTTCCTTCAATTGAAAACAGGTGATTTTAACTGTTCGATCGTGATGACAAATATGATGCAGAAACAGTTTCGTATCAGGCATTCACTAAAGTAATTGATGTGGAACATTTATTTTAGGAGGCTATGTATCACATTTGACACGTAGTTGCTCATGAATCAAAAAGATGACATAGTTTGATTAAAAAATAATACTTTTTTTTAGCACCGCATCTTAGAGCCCGTTTGAATTACACGCCTATGTAATAATTACTTTTATAGTTTAGGGATGATTAATGTTTAATCTAGAAGAAATGTATCCACATTTGCGTGGAGAGAGAACGAGAGAGAAAGAGTGGAAAACAATTTTGGAAAAAAAAACCTTCGGTACACACAATAGGGATTCAAACCCATATCTCCCTGTTATCGGCATTCCAGACTATAGAGAGAGTTAAGCCTTGGACTATGCGGCCACCGTAGCGTATAATACTGTAATTAATATATAGACCATGATTTGTTTGTATGCCGTGACTTACTACTCATTAAGAGCTAATCGCATATTAAACTAATGGGGTATGACTAAGCAAAGTAGAGTGTATTTCAAAATATGTTCTTGCAATTGCGTAGAAGGAGGGTGAGAACCCATTTGGGAAAATACATTATCAGTACACCTCAGCGGGTTTAGAGCACCCCGCCCTCTCCCCATCTACCCGCCTCGGTGGCGTAGCTAGATAGCGCGCAAGTATCGTGTGTGAGCAAGACTGCCGAGGACGGAGAGATCGAAGTTCGAATCTCACTCGGGTGAACTGGGGGTGGGTTTTCCTAAACGGATTTCCACTCTCCCTTAACGCAAATGCAGGATCTCTTCGTATATATTCAACCTTCCCAATCCCTAACCCATTTGCTTAGTTAGTACTAAATTGTATAACCCGAACGGGTAGTAAGACACGGTGCTAAGTAATATTATAGTGTTTATTATTATTATCATCGAACCCCCATATCTCCACTCCCAGCAATCCATGTCAATGCTAGAGTAACACAATCATTCGACCAAGCGACCATCATAGGAGGGATAGGCCCTAAAAGAACTGCTAGGTTTTGTAGAGAGAATTTAGACTGGCTCCGAGTTTAATTATTGGGGCTATTGGCTTAAGGCGCCAGTCTCGCAATATTATAGTTTACTGGTAGCATGGATGTCGTGGTTTAAATAAAATCTGGGTTCACTGTGCCTCTACCATTCTCTCTTCATACTAGTACACGTGTAATTCACCTTGAGTCAATCGGCTTAGCTATAAAATTAGCCCGTTATTAGCCATCTTATCAAACGTAACTAAACATTACGGTTACGGGTTTAGGAGTATTTTCCTTCAAAAAGGTAATTTCTTTTTTAAAATTATTTATGAATGGTCGCTTCCATTTTAAAATGCTCTATAACTTCAGGTAGGTATATTACGTTGCATAGTTTATTTCATCATACAGGGTTTTAATGACCTTGGTTCATTATTTCATAGCTTTATTGGTGGAAAAATTTGTTGAAAGTCCTTATAACTGAATTATTTGTTTGTTTCAATGCAATTTTTCAGTTCTTGAGACCTAAAATTAAATCATAATTTTTTACGTTATATAAGATCAATTTTGTCAAGCTCCATATGCGTATGAGACTCCTCCTTTATTATTTAAATAAAATAAAAATTAAACAAGTTATTTTGTGGTTAGCTCAAATGGGACACGGAACATGTAAAAGAAAGGGTAAACATTGACAATAAATTATCCAAATCAAAATTTTACTATTATGTTATGTTCTGTTTCCGTACACGACAGCCTTTGAGGAAATATTTGTTTGTGCTAAAAAAAATTAAAGAAATTTTATAAGAATGTTTCTAATTCATGAGAGCCCCTATATGCTAGTTTTTTACACACATCCGGTACTTTTCAGGGACATTATGGCATCCTTTTTATTTACGATTAAACGATGGGTTCAAATAATTTTGATCAAGTAATATATTATTATATTTAGCACCGCGTCTTACTACCCGTTCGGGTTATACGCTTAAGTACTAATTACGCTAATGGATTAGGTATGGGGAGGGTTGAATATAGAGGAAGTGAACCCGTATTTGCGTGGAGGGAGAGTGGAAAACCATTTAGGAAAAACCACCCCCAGTTCACCCGACCGAGATTCAGAACCTCGATTTCCCCGTCCTCAGCGGTCGAGCTCAACACGACTAGCGCGTTAGCTAACTACGCCAACGAGGCGGGTATCAAGTAATATAACGTGTTACAATTAATTTTAAATTTTTACCTCTAAACTAAAATGTATGTAACCTTTTGATAATGATATTTAAGAGCCCAAAATTGATTATGGGATAGCAAACTATTTATATTATAATCCGAGTAGACCACTTTATGAACAATTCATTAATACATATCACAACAGATATCTATTTTAATGGTTTTAAATTATATTTTTAATGTTTGCCTTATTTGACCAATGAAAGCTTCATTGGAAGCTCGTATTCGACACATTTTGGTTTAATATACACCCAATATCATAGCTGATAAAAATGCAAGTACTATGGAGAAAAGCTTAATATTTGCTTTCTCTTGGTTAACTGTTGCCAAAACTCCTCGCTCTCAGTTATGTTGTAGGGTGGCGTTTTGGGGTAAGAATAATTACTGGCAACATCGACGAACCAGTGTTACCAAACTTGTCTTATAATTGAGGGAAGATTGAGCTCACGAAATCAATAGAATGACAAGGTTTTTCCCCAATAGTGGCCATTCAGTTCCCTCAGAGATGATATTTAGTGTACCCATGTAAGCGCAGAGATGTGGATATTACTTGCTGCTTCATATCCTTGTCGTGTCAGGGTCAAACATGTTCGATTTTCAATGTGCTATAGTTGGCGTGAGGCAAGAATGTCGTCGCAACGTACTTTATTAGGGAACTAATTGCTTTCCTTATATTTGCGTCTCACCATTTTATGAAAGGCTGAACACGCTAAATCAAGTACGAAAACTTCGTTTATGTCATTCACAGTAAAGTTTTGAAATATCCTGAAGAAAACCTTCATTAAATGTGGAAGCTCTTGAAACTCAGCACTACAATATTCACTCTCTAACCCACCATCACCTATTCTTACGTTATCTCTTCACTCGACACTGCAATATTGACTCTCTAATCCATCATAACATATTCTTACATCATCTATTCCCTCGGCACTGCAATATTCACTCTCTAACCCACCATCACCTATTCTTACCTTATCTCTTCACTCGACACTGCAATATTCACTCTCTAATCCACCATAACCTATTCATACATCATTTCTTCACTCGACACTGCAATATTCACTCTCTAATCCACCATAACCTATTCATACATCATTTCTTCACTCGGCACTGCAATATCTACTCTCTAATTCACCATAACCTATTCTTACCTTATCTCCTCACTCGGCACTGCAATATTCACTCTCTAACCCACCATAACCTATTCTTACCTTATCTCTTCACTCGGCACTGCAATATTCACTCTCTAACCCACCATCACCTATTCTTACCTTATCTCTTCACTTGACACTGCAATATTCACTCTCAAATCCACCATAATCATTCATACATCATTTCTTCACTCGGCACTGCAATTTTCACTCTCCGATCCACCATAACCTATTCATACATCATTTAATCACTCGGCACTGCAATATTTACTCTCTAATCCACCATCGCCTTTTCTTGCGTTATCTCTTCAAAGTTTGAAGTAACACATTTTCGGGCAAGGAACATGCCAAAGATTGAACTTACAACCGCGCAGACCTCAGCCACTAAATCTTCCATGGCCACGTCTCAATAATTGACCCCTCCCGCCTGTGTGAACAAGGTATGTTTCCCCACTAAAGTGGGAACGACGAGAACAAGCATGGTAAAGTGGTTAACGCGTGTGTCTCACGACCTATGGGAAGCAGATGTAAGTTGTTCAACTATATTTAAACTTTGTTAATATGTTTATTGTGTGCCCTAGATTGGGTGGAAGTCTAAATATACTATTGAATGTCCAGGCAGTACTAATAAGGAATAAACCGGCCATAGTATCTTAACAGCCTAGATTACTAGTATCTCACCATTTACTATTCAAGGTTCTCTTCAAGGAGCTTAATTTTGTACTTCGTAACTCACTATGTATTTAATTCATGCTAGCTAGCTCATTTAACGACCAAACTTGTAACTCCTTAAATTAGAACTAGATATAATTAGGTATTCTCTACGATTATTATTTTATAGGCTTTATAGGTAAAAGTCTAGCCGCCATTAGGCTTGAGTAGAGTTATGTTTGGAATCTTTTCCTTGATTTATTAACTGCTTCTAATTTAAATTGCCAGTTTTATGAGGCAGATGCACCTTCATTGAAGGATATGAGTAGTTCTAGTTTGAAGAGATGCATCTTTTCTTATATTCACATTAAACTTTCATGTCATGGTTACAGGTCAATCATAGGTGCTGTTCACCTGATGCTCCCAGTTTGAGCAGCTATAACTTAATTTAATTTACGGATTACATTCTCTTCTATAATCAATGGAACTTTTTAAATGTGTTCTCTTTTAACCTATTGTATTACATTTGACTTGCTTGGATCGAAATAAACTGATTTGTTAGAATTGTATACTTATCTTATGTTTGATCCTTCCCATACTTCTTTAATTGTGTTTGCAAAACTATTCGTTACTTCTTACATTTAATAGGAGACGTGGTTATACACACTGACGTCACAGACCTGTAGTCTAAAACTTCAAATATTCTAGTATATTCACGTGATACAATCAACAATATAAAGTTTACCTTAATAAAAGAATTATCTTGAAAAAATATTAACTTATTGTACATGGATTAACAGTTGACTTATTTTGAGTTCACGTAAATAAAATACATAAAGTTACAACCCCAAACACGTTGTAAGGCACCCTAGTTTCCAGCAATAGCTGAAATTCCACATAATTTTGATCGTAAGATTATAAAATAATCTAGTTTTAGTTATTAATATAATTTTGTTACTCCAAATAGTGTTATTTGTGTAAGTTAGACATGTAATAATTGCTTTATTCCCAATAGTAAATAATTTATAGCAAATTGTTGGAGTTTACTAAATTAAAATACAATTTAGTTGGTGTATGAATATACAGAAATAGTTTTACTAACGCTTAAGTAATTTTAGGCAATATCATTGAATATGATACATACTAGTAGTAACGCAGTTTATGAAATCAAGATATTTATATACTATATTGTTGGTGACGATGAATTGAAGATTTAAATCTCGTCTCACCTGTACTTAGAGGTGTATTTCCACATTGTAATTAATCACGCAAGCTTTACTATCCTGAAGCCATGTGATTGTGGGCTTAATTCCTAAAATTTATGGTTTTAACACCTACTAATTAGATTAGCTGGTTACTAACCTTTTTTCACGTATCAGTAAAAGAGGAAAGTTTAGATGACATAATTCGATATACATAAAAACTGGTTCAATCCGTTCATTTTCAGTATATACATACATGTTTATTTAGTTAAAATACGAGTACTTTCTGTGTACTAAATAACTTAAAAGTAAAGAATAAAACAAAATACATACTGAACATGGGACTAAAAGCATTTCACAGGTAAATTTAGCACCACGTACTACCATTCATCCAGAGTTTTCACATACCATTATACTAATGGAGTATAGATGAGGAAAGCCTAGTTTAGAGTGTTTCATGATTTGCGTGAATAGATAAAAACACCCTTAATCTGACCATAATAATTCAAGCACATTCCTCCATTACTCAACTATACAAGATTGAGGCCTTAATTCAAATATTAGACGATGCAGTTAGATTTATCATAAGAACTTAACTCTCTTTAAGGTTAGTCTTATACTGAACAAAACAATAGTATTAAATATGTTTAAATCGACAAGAGAAATGTAGCTAGCGAGATCTAGCTTTAAACAAATAATCTATTTGATAACATATTTCATTATAGTTAATGAAACTGAACTAATACGCCAGCAAATAATAATTGTATTTTATGTGTTATTTTGTCTAACACATAAAGAAATACTTCACTCTTTTACTTATTCCTGTATGCCTCACTTTATATAGAATAATAATATAATACATGTGCCTTGAAATTCATAATCTAATAATAAAGTATGAAATAAATTTATAAAAAAAATATTTTATTAATAATAAAATAAATATGTTGATTTAATCTTTATTTTAAACAACACACCTATGAATTGCTTAGAAATATTTCAAACACTAAATTATCTAAGAAAATTAAACGTATCTAAAGGAACAATTATAGTAAAGAATTTGATGACTTTGCATTTAAGAACAGTTCTAATCTCCTTGCTAGATCCAATGATTTCTTCTTTTATTATAATACCCCAACCAATTCCTTAGTTATTCCAATTCATGAATTCTATTGCCATATTTTATTCGATGGTAAATTCCTAACAAAGTAGAAGAAATTGCTTCAGTTATGTACATTTTAATTCTATTTAGTTTTCCATTTTGTAGTTTAAAAAATTGAACTATTATCGTTATATAAAATTAATCAAATATAATTTATACTAGATCTCATTAAAAAAAAGATCCATAGATTAGAAACATTTGAGTTTTGCCACATACATGCTCTTATGGCAATGGGGCTGGGTAGAGGGCTTACTTTTCATAATTATAATAAGATTTTAATTTTATAACCGTAAAATATTATGTAAAGCCTAAACGCCTTATTACTAAATGCGTAGGCAATATTTTATACAGATCTGTTGAGCAAAATGCTTTGATCTATTAAAGGTTTTAAAAAGGCGCTTACCTAAAGGAAAATCCAAACACTATTCAAATAGCTAAACTAAATTATATTTCTCTAGGTTATGAAACATTTCTAAAAAAATAATTTCAATAACAATCATTAATAATATAATTAATTTTAGATAATAATTTAATGTCATACCAAATTATCAATGTCTTAAAAAGAGGAGTCATGAATACGTGTATTGACTGCTGGATGGTAATACGTGGTAGTTTTATTGACAAGTGCTATCATAATTCAAATAATAATAATAAATCGCTATAGTGGGCAAAAGATCTTAAGCATTATTCTCGTATTTAATTGAATTGCCGGGAATTTGAGGTTTTAATCTCAATCAAATCAGCTGAGGCTGATTTTACATAAATGGTTTTCCAGTCCACCCCATTCAAGTGCGGGCACATTTACTATAAGTTCTGCCTTACTCATCCTTGTCTCATTAACAGATATTTTGATAGTGCAAACGAGTATTAAGACTGAAGTACTACAATGCTAGTAAATGAATACCTTAAAGTAAATAAAAAACGAAAAATGTCTTGTTTTGGGAATTATAATTTAATTTTTGAGAAGGCTGAAAGTGAAAGAGAGCAAATAAGTAAGATTAAATTTGCGTTTGTATAATGTTAGTACTAACAATAGTAAAACTAACTTTTTTTATGAAACAAGATGGGGTGAAGAATCAAAAAGAAGTTACTGACCTTTATTTGAAACTAGATGGAGGGTTTAATAGAAATTAAAACAGCCCAATGCCCCTATACAGTTCAAATGAGGGATTCTTTGAGACTATGGTTCTATATTTAGGTCATATTTGCCAGTAAATAGGGAAAACCATTTAAAACTATTATTTTAAATATCAATTTCATTATTAGTCATGTTATATTTTCTGGTAAATAAACGCGTTTGAAGAAATAAAATATAATAAGATAAGGTGAAAGATTGTTTAACTGATGAGAATTCTTGATTTTTTAAATAATTTTATAAACAAAATTATCATACATTTAAAATATTTTACTTTGATAAAACTGTTTTTATCTTAAGTTGCATAAATTTATGTATATATATATATATCACTAATGTTAAATATATCATAATAGCTTGTATATTATATGGGCCTTGTTTTTAAAGTGATAACACTCAAGTTGATAGGATATGTTTTTTTGTGATAGCTGTGTTACTTCAAGCCAAATAGCTTGGGTCTTTCCTTTTAAAGCCTTTTTTTTAAATTCTAGCCAATTAACTTAAAGTATCATGGATGAGATTTAAAACATATTCTTGGTAATGAGGTGTTGTGTGTCTCTTACAATAAATTTAAAATTTGCTAAAGGACTATGTGACTTAAGTAGGAAATAAAATAAAATAAGAAACTTACACTATGACATTTTCTTCAAATTCTCAAATATTTATGCCTCCATAGAAAGTGGAAAATGCCTATGGTATAATATTGTACAGTTTATTTTAGTAATCAATTTAGAGGATATGAGGCTACTAGCTTTGATCCTACCTGCACCAATGACAGTATTCACTGCTTGCGGTAAGGATGTTGTACCAATCGGTGTTGGCACATTTTAGCTCGTATACCACATGTACAACAGTCTTACCCTGAGCACTATTCCTACAAACCAGTAATCCTACTAGAGAGACTGACTTGCCAGCCAGTATACCATTGCCCATGTCACTCACTAGGAGGTAAGGTGGTGCATGCAAACACTAGGGCACAGAAACAAAATTATAAAAATAATCAATGTTTGAAAATTATATTTGATTTTCAACTGTGTATATTAGGAAATCAAATGCAATTTTTTTTAAGTTGATTATTTGTATAGGATTGTTTCTTGTGCAGCCCCAAAAGTACGCATCTTTTGGGTTGGTAGCCATTTTTGTAACTAATCTATGGGAGTGTCACTTTACTTTCTCGCTCTCTTACAGGTAGAGAAAGTATTGTGATCGTAAAAAAAAATCTAACTCTAGATTTTGATGAATTTCGACGTTTCATGACTCCCTGAATCCGAAAAAGTGGTTTTTGAATTTCCATCTGCCTGTCTCTCTGTACCTCCGACTAGAGCCTAAATTATTTTATCTATCGGGCTAAAACTTGGTATCCACGGTTTTCATAGGGTTGCCCTGAGGAGTTTTTGTAATTGGATATCCAACCTTAGAATTAAGGGTAGTTTACTGAAGGGCAGATAGATATAAAATCGATTTTCTCAAAATCAGCTCTTGCGATTTTAATTAAACTTCATCTCAAAGAATTTATAAATATTCCAAACATAATGACTTCCCTCAATATTTCGGTAAAATAAATTTAAGGGCTCCGGTCTGAAGCGTAAATTCTCATTTTTTTTTAACATATCTCCGAAACTATTTGAAATATGAAACTATCTATCGTTGCATATAAGTAGATCTATTTGTAATACACATCTTTTATTTGAAACATATTTTTATAAACCCAATAACTTTCAACCTATACGCAAATATATATATATATATATATATATAAACTTTTTAAACGCTAAAGTTAAAGTATTGCGACCGTAAAAAGAGTCTAGCTCGAAAAGTTGATGCATGTCGACGTCTCATGACCCCCCGAACCATAAAATTGTTACTTGCAATTGGGCTAAGCCTTGGTATCTAGGATTTTCATAGGGTTACCCCAAGGAATTTTTGGAGTTGGATATCCAACCCTAAAATTAAGAGTAATATCCTTAAGGGCAGAAAGAGAAAAAAAATATTTTGTCCAAATCGGCTTTAACTATTTTGATTAAATTTCATAGCTAAGTTTTGACTTATATCACAAACCAATGGCTTCACTAAATTTTTCGTCAAAATGGCTTGAAGGGTTCCGGTCTGATGCGTAAATTCTAATTTTTAATTCTATCTCCGTAAGTATTTGATATATGAAATAACTTATCAGTGTATATGTATATATATATATATATATAATACACATCTTTTACCTGAAATATATTTTTATAAAACCAATAGTTTTAAAGCTATACGCAAATTGATATTTTTTTTAAATGTTAACACTTTAAGGTCGAGTATTACGACCGTCAAAATAATCTAACCCGAATTGTTGATGGATGTCAAAATTTCATGATCCCCCAAACCCTAAAAAGTGTTTTTTGTAAAGCCGTCTGTCTGTTTGTCTGTCTAGCCCTAAAATGAATAAAAGTCTACTATAGGGTGAAAAGAGAAAAATTCCATTTTCTCAAAATCGATTACAATGATTCTATCTCTCTCATTTTAAATTAAATAGTCAATAATTACCTATTTTATTGGTCAAAATTTATAAAAGATAAATTTAACAGCAATGCGATAACCTTAAGATGTGTATGCCCTAGTAAAATGCCCAAAATTTTTAACCGCAAGTCAAAATTTTAATACGAAATGTTGATCCTTGGGGACCCAATATCGATTTTTTTATTGGTTTAAATATACAAATTAAGACTTAATTCCTTAAAAATAAAATTATAAAATTTAAAACTAGGAGTCAAAAAAGTTTTACACATGTGTAGTGAAATATTTTTCTCGGGTTCGCTAGTGTATATTTTACGAATTTTCAGTAAATATTTCCATTTTTAAACAATAGAACGAGAAAGTCCGTGTGGAGTTCCGTACCATTTATTTAACCTAAATCTGCAAGGCTTGAAATATAATTATTTTTAGTACATCTCATTGTGAGCAAAAAAAACTAAAAAACTAAGTACATTTCATATATGGCACCTTATATCTGCCCGCACACCTTAAATTTGAGATGACCCACCGCACGTGTTTGAGTCAAAATAATCCAGCTCAACAGGCCTCTTCATTTGGCCTGTGACCTCTGGCCAGACCCCTAGGTTGTGTTTACACGACGGGCCAGTGTAACTATAGGCGGCTCTGTGACCGCTGGAGGAGTGTCATGAGAGGGTGTTGGACCCCTCACTCTCCTCCACCCACTTCCTCTATCTCTCTCTCTCTCTTCTGACATCAGCCCAAATGCTTGTCCAACAGAACGGAACGTGCGTGGCAAATACTAACATTGCCAATTGACATGGGAGATGGACAGACGAGTGCTAGAGCGAGCTAAATCCAATACGTTACTTTTTTACACAATCATGGCTGTAATCCTAATTTTTTCCCACCACACCCTTAACACACGTCGTGGCTTCTCACATTCAGCAACAAATAAATTTTATTTCATGGGATAGATTCTGGAATGAAACATTATTCTTTCGGCAAATCGAAAAAACAAATTAGTCCCGTATCCCAAATCTATGGCCTAACTGATTTCTCACCAATCTGCACCCATCTACTACCATTTATCTATGTACTCGATATGTTCATTGAACCTTTAACACTTAACACGTGATCATTAAGGAAATATTGCTCATTAAATTACAAATAAAACTCCGTCTTCACCCTACAGACTCTCATATCATCAACATCCACCAAGTGACAGTTACATACATCATACACATTACAACCCGGACACTGCACCAAATATTCATGCTCTGATAAATAACAATATTTGTACTGTGACACTTCACTTTTAAAAACACAACGATATTTTCATTTAAACTTTGAAAATATGACGGTTAAATCTTACATTTATTTTACTAACTAAAAAATTATAAAAAACATTTTATTTTTATGTTTCTCTAGCGGAAGGACAGGCGTAATTCAATGGCCCACTTGCCTCACTATTGAGGTCATAATGAAATTTATGTGACAGTATAATATCGAAATTTATTAATATAACAATGAGGTATTGTGTAGGTAGAGTTTTTATCAAATAATCCCACATTTGCATAGAGAAAGAGTGCAAAACCATTGAGTAAAATCCCCCTTAAATACACTTACACGGTTTTTGAATCCTAGCCTTCCAATCACTGGTGAACTACACTAGACGAGCTTGATGCTTATTCCACACGGACACTGATTCGGGTATTGGGGATATAAATAATTTGATAAGCTCACTAATGATAAAATAAATCACTCATTTACTCTAAGTAATATATTTATACAGAATAGTCTTAACTAATAATAATCAATGAAATATATTTTAGTTCGGTTTTCTTAATCGAATTTTTACATGTCTTTTATTTCTCAATATACATACTTTATATTAATTTTAACTAGTTATATTTATATTATTTATATGTAACTATTTTTATTTAGAGTACAATGAGATAATAATGTTATCAACCAACTTTGATTTATTAGTAAAAAATTGCCTAGTTTGTTTCAACTATTTAATTTAATTAAGAATACTTAGAATATAAAAATCTAGCTAGTCTAATTTATCAATTTATAAATGCTTAAGCCCATTAATATAAAAAAATGGCCAGCGTAAATGAACTATAAGTTATTTCATTACTTTATAAATTAGTACAGCAAGCGTATAATTTCATTAGAAAAGATCTATTTTCAGTATTGAATAGTAAGAAAAACTTAATTTGTGTTATTTGATTAAAAAATATAAGTTTTTTTAACAAGTAAGTTTTGATATAATCACATAATATGTTTAAGTCAAAGATACATTTGTATACCTAATAATATAGCTTCATGAAAATAAAGTATCGATCTCCTGTATCTACATTTTATTTATAAGACTGTGATAAAGTCTTGTTCTTTTCCTACAAAAGTGAAGAGAAAAAAGGGCAAACAATATAGAAAATGTAAGTAACATGAAGGGACTGTGTTCTGTCTGTGACAACCAATTGTAGCCACTGGACAGGACAATAAAGACAAACATATCGACGAACAGTAAGAGAGCAAGACAAGGTGAAAAGGGTGAAACGAGCGGTATAGGGGAAAAGGGGGGAGACTTCAGAGGTTGTAACGGAGTCGGCATGATGGTAGAAAGGAAAGGGGGGGGGGGGTGAGGATTGCGTCCAGATAAAATAGTTTCTCAATAGCAGAACTGAACCTCAGGATATTTTCTCCTTACATCCGGAGAGCAAACAGACGGAAAGCGCTATTTTGAAGTTCGTTCAAGTTAACATAAAAAAAGTTAAATATTAAACAGCTATCCAATAATATCTTGGAAAAAGAAGATTGTTTCACTTAAAATTTAAGAATAGTAAAATTAGTTGATAAAAAAAAGTGCACATTAATTTTCAAGTTTACCAACATTCAAAAAAATTTTACATAATTTTAACGACATTCTCAATTTAATATTACTTTTAACCAGCATCCGTGGTCACATGGTCCATTACGCCATTCTCATATTGGGCTATTTCCGGTCATGGAAGAATTTTGGATCAGATCCCGTTCGGGTGGGTTGACAATGGTTTTTTCTAAACAGTCTCACTCAACATCCACGCAAATTAGGGTATATTTCCTCTGGGGTTATACGTTACTCGATTCTATCCTACTATCGAGAGTATAGAATGCGTGTAGTCTTGAGTGGCCAATAGATGCGATGAATTTTTTTTATTAAACTAACCACCCGTGTTCATGTTAAAAATTTGTATGGCTACCATAAGATAACATTATTTTATTGATTATTTGAGAACAATAATTCAAATCCCTTCGTATTCTATGATACGATTTTATCAAATTATTATTTTATATTATTAAAATAGTGGTTTAATACGTTGATGAAATATATTAATAATAAAATTTCTTCGTTTTCTATTTACATGTTCACACGTTACATACAAATCAAAATTAGTAAGAAAGTTATAGCTAAGGGTGCTTTAGCCCTATTTTAAAGTTAATCTAACTCATTATATTATACTAAGGGATGCTGGTTGCACCAATATCAAATATATTCTTCAATTACGGGATTTTCAGCCAGCTTGATCCTAGATCAAGGTAAATTTGGGTTGCAACAAAATTAACAAGGATCAAAAAGTTCGATCATCTGACAACAAGTTTGTTCAAATAATCAAGTAAAACAAACATGAAAGCACTGTAAAGAGAAGCATCATATTTCGAAAATATGGCTCTGAACTGACGTAAATATATACATAATTTTTGCAATGAATGATGGAATTTTTATTTCTAGTAAAATACCCTGCCTGATATTTATATATCCATTTCATTAAATTAAAATTTTGGGCACGTTACTTAAGAAAAATATTCAAAGAAATTGTGTAATGATATTAATAAATATACACAATAAAATATAGTCAATCAAAACCTCAACTAAAATTATATTTTTTTCTATGATTAAATAAAAGATAGATTTATTTCCTGTAGATGCTTTGTCGTATCTCTACCATTCTCTATAACTTTATTGAATGGTTGAAAACTTCATCTTTAAGACGCCATAATTGACACTACTATCCTTAAAAACAACTTAAACTCAAAATAAATTTCTAAAATACACACCTTACATTTATTACTCATTTAATAAGGAAAGCAAAAACTAATTCAGTTAGTAAAACGTATAGGCTATGTCTCCCATCAACAAGAATTACTGAGAGTCAGTTTACGAGAAATAATTGACTGGTTAGCTTGACCAGAGCTTTTATCAATAATCACCTCCTAATTGTTAATTGGGCAAATGAAGATTAGGTTTGAGACACTGAGTGGAGATCATCTTACATCTGGTCTCTAGTAAAGCCACTAATTAATGTTTGTGTAACCAAACCTAATAGCTTTGTGTAAGCTAATCTATTAGTTTCTTAAGTAAATATTAAACTCGGAAATAATTTTGGCGGTATCTACTGTGAATACTTTGTGAAACGTCTTAATTAATTAAATGTTTATATTAAATAAGATAGTCAATTTTTTTATAAAACACGTATATTATTATCTACATAATGATATTACAAACACGCTAGATACTTATAAATTATTAATTTAGAATTTTTACAGTATTTACATATAATTACCTGCCTATATTAAATACAATAATGCCTTAAATATTAAATTATTTATAGTAATGTAAATACTATTTGCCAAAAATTCAAATAATATAAGCCTCAATAATTTTGTAAGCCAAACAATAAGTCAAGGAAACCAGCCCATTTATTTTTCACTAGCAGGTTCTAAACAGTAATTTATGCCTAAGAAAGTGTCCTTATGGTAAGGCTTAGTACCTAAGACCACAAAACTTTATCAAATGAGAGGCTGAACTGTAGCATTTAATGAACATTGGACTCCCTATAACAAACATTGGGGTAGTTGGGGAGAGATGGAAGGTTGTTTGTTTAATGCATGGGCTTATGAAGAGAGTGTAAGGGAGAAAACTAAAGTTAAGGGCATGGATATGGCTCGTAAAATACATTTTATAGCTCTGTCAACACATTACAGTTGTTTTATACGGAAATGAGAAGATAAAGTGGCAAGTTATTAATGCCTTTACGTGACATCAAACGGCAGGAAAAGGGGTCCAAGGGGAAGAAAGTAAATGTCCAATGTCTGACTATAGCTCAAGGTAGATGTTTTCATGGCACTGTTAGGAACTAGATGGGCTAAGTTTTCATATCAAGATGTAGTGTGGGCTATTTGAATTCAATGGCCAAAAGTAATCATTTATGATGTAATTGAAATATAGCTATAATATTATGTTATGTGAATATTCGCACGAATCTGAGTTGTGTTTATTTTAAATTCGTTTAGGTACAATGCCTGTCTGTGAAGTGATGGCAGGTAAAGATAAAATACATCATGTTAATGTATTTACGTTTTATTCACAGTTTAAAGGATAAAAAATTAATACAAAATTCGTAAAGCCTTAGAAATAAGTTTTAAAACAGTCTAACAGTGTCAAACTTCTTAGTTTACCTCTAATTTGTTTTTTTTTGCCACTGTATATATTTTTAATCCCCTACAACTCAGGATATTTGGTTTATTCACGAAAATCTACATTAGGAGTATTCCTACGAGAATGGATATTAAAAAAGTTAATGGGAGCATAAGTCTTTAAAGTGTAGAAAACAATAAAAAGATGATCTGGAAATTTAGATTAGTACATTCCGTCTCATAGTATAGTGTCTGTATATTCTCTTCTGGGTGGAATGGGAATTATTCTAAGCTGGTAAACTAGAAGCCTCACAGGATGAATAGTTCATTTACTTCCTTCTCTTTCTATTTCGTTCATAGGAGTAGAAGTTGGATAGTGCTTAACGTGTTTCAGCTCGTCCAATAAAGATGCAACCCGCTTTGCAAAATATCTTCTATTTCACCAAGTAGGTAGAGTCATTAAGGTGTTGTAAAGGGTCTATAACACCGAATGCGATGAAGTTTTGTGCGATATGGGTGATAACCATTTCATTCGTATAGGAGTATTCACACTTAATACGTTAGCATGAAAGTTTGGTTCAGATTCATGCGTTGCGTGTCCGCAAGTTGGCCAACAGTTTGAACTCGTCAACTCGTGTTTAAATACTATTGTTTGTATTGAAGTTGGGAGTTGGGGGGGGGGTAAAGTTAAAAAAAAATACCCTGTGCTGGTTCCAATTCTAGACTATTTTAAGGATTTAATACTCGTTTAGGATTACTTTTATTCACACTGTACATACACATAGTTATTAGTTGTAAGACCAAAATTATATTTGAGGATCAATCATAATATTTGTATTATTGTATACAGTGTTTTTCTGTAGTGTTTTAGTTTTCAGAGGATTTTGGAGGAAACACTTTATTATTCATGTTAAACTAGGTTATAAAAAACATAACCCCTAGAAACTAAACGATATGAGATAATATGTATAAACAATGTGAAATATGGGCTATTTGTGGTTAATTTGATAAACACATGTCTAGGTTCGTTAATTCTAACAGAGACATTTTTAAAAATAAATAATACAAGTAAACGAACTTATTCATATTGGGTATTATAGCTTCAAAGAAAATGTTAAAAAGTAGGTTTTCAGTAAGCTACCATTAGTAATTTTTCCTCAAAAATAAACCACTTCATATTATTAGTTATAATAAATACCATTTATACATACATTTTAAATAGATTGTTGAAATATTTTTAAAAATATCAAATTTTTAAAAATAACTTGTTTGCAAACTCCCTAAAATTATTTTTAATTTGCAAGAGTAAAAACGAATTCTCATTTATCATTAAAAACTATTCCCGTGTATCCATTTTTAACGCAATCTTCAAGGACAGTTTTCGAAAAATTTCAAATTCTCTATAATTTGTTCTAAATATACTACGTTAAATTAATTTATTTTATAAAAGCAAAAATATTTTATTATTTATGGTTTAAAATAATTCCCGGATACCAATTTTGAATCAAATTGTTTGAGATATTTTTACAAAAAAAAAATCAAATTTTACAAAATTCAGTCATCAGTAAACTAATGTAAAATGAGATCGTTTGAAAAAACAACTATATGATATCACTAGCTATATAGTAAAATAACTTAACAGATACACATTTTGAACCAAATTGCCAAAGCCATTTTTTTTAAATGTTCAAATTTATAAAAGTCTTCGCTTACCCACCCTTAAATGAATTTTATCGTCCAAAAAAACAAGACTACAATTTTGTTTGTAATTTTAGACAGACCCCAGATATACATTTTAAACAAATCATTAGAGCTATTTACTAAATATTTCAAATATTCAAAAATAACTTATCTATAAATTATTACATAAGGAATTTATACCCAAAAACAAAGAATACTATATGAGTTTTGAGGTCAAACACTCCAAAGGTATTGAATCTAAGCAAAATCTTCAAAAGCTATATTTTAGAAAAATTTGTTATTAAAAAAATCACTCAATAGTAAAATTGAATAAATTTAGGGACTAGATTCAAAATCAAAAAAGCTTGCCAGTTATAGTCCTATAACATCTATAATGCAAGTTTGAACAAAATCCATACAAATCTTTTCAAATTTATGGTCAGGTACAAACAGACAAATATACGATAATGGGGACAGACAGAATTGTTAAATATATATTTTTGGTCTCTGATACAAATAAAATTTAAAAATTCCATAATAATCTCGAGGTCATAAATAGTCATGATTTCAATACTTTCTCTTGATATTAGAAAGTAAAAAAAATTAGAGTAATATTTCATAAATTTGAATACCACTGAAAAGGGTAAAATGGTACAGTACACACTATCTTTCTTAGATAAAACCAGAGTAAAGGTACAAATCGTTCATTAGCAAATAGTTATATATCCTTAAATTATATGCAGTTTTAGACACTTTGCCTTCATTAATCTCGTCAAAACGCCTTCTTACAAAAAATAAGGATTTTTCTTTTGTATAATTTTATTAAATTTAGATCCCACTTTGGTAGTAAAGAAGTCTGAAGCGTTGGAATCGAATTTCACTTGATATATATTGACGGGATGATTAGGATTCAAATCCTGATTTGGTATCTTGAGAGTCTTTTCCTCATCCCCTCTCCATACTTATATGAGCGCGTTGCCTCTAAGGTGAAGTAAAGGTGATTGGCCACCACTTCAAAATAGTTTACGCACTAAGGTAATCAATAATTTCTCCGACACTTGAATCTATGGGAGCGTGGTATATAGGTCAAGATCTTTGACTTGTCCCCACGGAAGGGAAGTTTAGCTTGGGAATTTTAGCCAGATTGACAGAGGGTGCTATTTTCCTAAATGGTCTCTTCACTCAAATATGAGTACATTTCCTCTACAATCTACATTATTTAACCCTAACGTATTTGCGTACTTAAAATATAGACCTATGAGTATAGCTCAGATGGATAATAAGACGTGGTGGAAAAGTGTATCCAAAACTTATAACTTTTTTTATTATCTTATTAAAATCAACATTTTTTTTGAACGCACAATACTTATCACTTACAATAATGATTTTGTTTATTGTTGTTACTGTTCGCACAACGTCTTACTAACTGTCCAGTGACAAGTCTATTCACAGATATCAACGTTAGCGGACTATTGATAAGTTAAAATCTTAAAGGAAACTAATCAGTCTTTTTGTGGTGGAAGAGTTTATTTAGGGAGAAAAATACCCTCAACACAACTGGCTGTGAATAGAATTCAAACCACCCCATTCTCTGGAAGTTAGAATAAAATAGATTGACGTTTATTATGCGTACGCACCGATGCGATGATGTCAATATTGATCTAGTTTATTTTTGTTCGCATATTTTTCCTCTCTTTAAAGCTGTAGTAACTGAAGGATAACAGACATATTATCACGCTCTTCCATCAGTTACGTAGATGTGGCAAAGTTTAGGAAACATTTTCCTAGTATCTATTGAGTGTATGGAATTATTCAGAAGGTCATAAACAGACGGCTCAAAAGTGGTCTATGATTATGTTTTCTTAAACATATTGTTGGTAGTTTTTTTATTTTTTAAATATATAAAAATAATTGTTTTGTGGTTTTTAATTAGAAATCGTTCCTTACTTAGTGCAAGAGATTTTGTTATTGGCTTGTTACTTATGGTTGATCAAATGCAAAATATGGACTGTCAAATATTAAAATATGTAAATTTAAACAGTAAAAATATTATGCTATATATTCATATTTTTAAACCTGAAATTTTAGAAAAAAAATCTTTGGTTAGGTTGAGAAACAGGTAACAGAAAGTGTTCAAGTGAGAGGCGAAGAATGTAAGAAATTAAAGGTGGAAGAGTGATGGAAGGATAGAGGAAGATGGACGCACTTACTAAACAGACCCAACCACAGGTTGAAATCAGTTGATGATGATGATGATGATGATGATAAGAAACAGGTAACAGAAAGTGTTCAAGTGAGAGGTGAAGAATGTAAGAAATTAAAGGTGGAAGAGTGATGGAAGGATAGAGGAAGATGGACGCACTTACTAAACAGACCCAACCACAGGTTGAAATCAGTTGATGATGATGATGATGATAAGAAACTATTTAAATTAAAGTAAACTCAAGATAAATAGTTGTACTAATAATAATATAAATAATTACAATATGTGAACCTGGTTTAACATTCTAATTAACTTTTTTGTTTTAGTTTTGTCAACCAAAATAACCAACTTTATTATAAGAGTAAACCGCTTTAATAAATTTAAAAATAGTACTTTCACATTACAAATGCACACACTAAAATGGACGAGAATAATAATAATATGTCCTCTTTCCAATAAAGCTTTATTTAACTAAAACAAGCCATTAGTAACAACAATATCTCCCAAATTGGTGGGCACGTTTTTCTTTAAAAATTATATTTTTCCATTAATAATAATCCAGGATTTACTATTTCAACATATATAAACGTTAGTACCCCTGTTTTACCCCTGTTGTAATAAGTAAACCTTGATTTTTATGGAAATACCCCTTTCAACCACCAGCATTGATTGGAAGTTAATAAAATTTGGCATTGTATAAAAGTAATAGGTTTTATTATATTTATTATTAAAAGAGTTAATCCAAAAGTTATCAAAAGCTTCCAATAATAATTTCCTACTAGATAAATGGACTAATAATATTAATACTTATTGTAATTTATGTTTTCCTTTGTGGCCACATGAGTTTCCACTTTAGAAATGAAGAGATCCTTCATGTGAAAATAATGCTGTGCTTCTGCAAACCAGCGAGTGCAAATATACTATAGTAATTCAATTATATAATTACAGCTAAAACATAAAAGGAGATTTTTTTATCGGTCTCAGATAGGGGTCCAGATAAGATGTACCATGTTATATATATTTATGTCGTTTGAAGCAAATTTTTCAGCTATAAAAATAAAACAAAAACATGTCAATCACTGACTCCGCCTTAAAATATGAGTGAAGAATGATGGGTCGACTTCTGGATATTTCAGTAATTGTTAGAGCATTCCTTGCTAAGCCAATCGTCCCAGGTTTTATTATCGTGTCTAGGTGTAATTTTTTAATATAAAGATTTAAATTATTTGAATAAAAGTTGTGAACGTTTTAAATATTAATTCTAAGGTTGAAATAGTATGTTTTTGGTTTCTCTGTATAAGTTATATAACTATATTCTAACTGGCCACATCTTAGGTGATATGAATCTTTAGTTAAAACAGTGAGTAAAGTATTTTAGGAAGTAGAAAGTCAAAATAATAAGGGTTTGTAAGAAATTAATTTATCTAAACTAAATCAAATTAAATTAATGTGTTTGGCTCATTTTAATTTGAGTAAACCCAGAATAATATAATTTTTACCATTAGGAATTGAGCAAACACCTCAGCTGTATTAATTACTTACTGCCAATTTCTTTTATTATTATTATTATTATTATTATTATCATCATCATCATCATCATTAGTCCATTATTATCATTATTATTATCATTATTATCATTATTATTATTATTATTAGCACCTCATATTACTACCCGTTCGGGCTACACGCACTTACGCTAATATGTAATAGTTGGGTGATTGTGAGAAGAAATGGAGGACCTATAGTTTAACGTGGGATCCGAACCACGGTGGAGGCCTGGCATTCAACACATTCACAAGTTGTGATTAATACACAAGGAAGAAGGAAGAGTTTGGCAACCAATCTCTTATAGTTAGGGAAATTATCGCTTATGTCCCCAGAGTTGGGAAAGGGACTTTAAAGAAGGCGTGACCTTAGATTCAACCTGAAACCGTTACAAAAATAAATCATGCTATGACTTATAATTGAGAGTAAAATAAAATTCCAGTTTTCTGTTGGATCTTTTTTTAATTATTTATTTTTCGTACTGCGTTTTAAATACTCGTCTAAAGTTATTGACATATTTACATTTACTCGTTTAGAAATGAGTAGAGTAGAATATATATGCAAATGTACCCACACGCACATGTAAATTTAAGTGAAAAGTTTTTTTAATAAGCCAGGATTCTAACCCTGATGGCAACGTCACCTATATAGCAGACTAGACAAGCTAGGTGTTTACTTCATGGGCCTCCTGATGGATTGTAGTGTCTTATTTTTAAATCACTAAGTATGTGTAAGACAAGGTTGTGCTATGTCTCCATGAATGTTTTATTTATGCATATAAAAGTGAATTAGGGATGCTTGTGAAGGCACTGTTAGTGTACAAATGAACAATGTGAAAATGAGAGTGCTGCTATATGCAGATTATGCTATATTAATAGTTGAGAGTGAAAGTGACCTACAGAATGCATTAAATAGTTTTAATGTAGTGACAGAGAGAATGGATATTTGTATAAATGTCACTAAAATTAGGTTGATAGTTTTCGATAAGGATGGATCAAGAAATGATTGTCAACTTATTTTAAATATAAAAATATTATAATAAGCGAATTAATTTGGTTATCTGGTAAGAATATTTTGTAAAAATGAAAGGATAGATGGTGAAATTGATAGAGTGAATTCATCTTGGAGAGTAGTTGGATTATGTGGACCATTGCAAAGAATGTAGTAGTATCGAAGGAGGCAAATATGTCGGTATATTAAAGTTTGTTAGTGCCAACATTGTTTGATGGAAGTGAAGCGGGGGTTCGTCAGGAGAAACAGAAGAGCAAGGTGAAAGTGTTTGGAATGAGATAACTAAGAAATGTATGTGTAAATACTCGTATGGACAGGGTCATTAATGAATGGGTGCTGAAGAAGTGTGGTTTGAAAGTGAACCCAATAGGTAATTGTAATTGTGAAAGAGGAGCCTACGTTGGTTCGGGCATGTTTAGAGGATTAGTGTGGATCGAGTGACGAAACAAATATATTAAGGTAAATTGTGTGGATCAAAAGGAAGAGTTAGGCCATGTAAGAGATGGTTAAATGTTGTAGACGAGTGTGTGAAAAAAAGAAACATTAAGAGTTTTAAGAATAAAAGAGCATGTATGACTCGGTGCATGGATGTTGTTGTAGATAAGGGAGTATGCAAAGATAGAGATGTTTGAAGAAAGTTAGTGAGAATGGATTAGATACGGAGTTGTTTATTTAAGATACATGCACAGTTTCTTGCCTGCCCCGTAAGGAAACTGAGATATTAGTTATGTATGTATACCAAGTTTTAAAAATTAAATTAGAACTCCTATATATGGAAAGTTTAATCGACGGCATACATGACTGAACTAATTACTAAAGACCTATTATTTTCCTGGGAGGAGTTTTTAGGAAATACAAATATATATATATATATATATATATAGAGAGAGAGAGAGAGAGAGAGAGAGAGCGTTGGCAAAATTGATAGCGTTTTACTATATAGGGTGTATTTTAATTGCTGTAAAATATTATAGATGCGTATTTCTAACATACAATCATTAAAAAGATAATCATATGAACATTGGCCAGTAAATGCTTTGTTTCTGAGGTAGAAAGAATGTTACTGGTTACAAATAGTTATCCTGCTTCGATGCATTCTCTGATCCTGGGTTCCATGCTTTGTCGTACTCCATTGAATAGACCTGAGATGTTACTTTACGTATTTACACACATCCATATACGATACACTCTCCTAGAACCTCAACATCAGGTAAAGGAGCTATAAAAACAAATGAACTAAAATGCACCCAGAGATTAAAATCCACTAAATTTAATTTGCTAATCGATCAGGTCATTCAATGGATAACTCACAACCAATCCATATTCAAGGAAAATGTATGATAACGTCAAATCTAAGCCTTTCTAAACACACACACACTCATATATATACTTAATGTTTTTTTGATAAGAATATGCACCTTGAATATTTAACACGAACCAAAATACATCCTGTATATATTATAAGTATTATTTTTTAGGTATTATTAATACATTTCAAAAGTTTCATATGCATACCTGACATCTGAATATGTGAAAGTCGATCTAGTAACTGTTATTAATGTCAAATATGGCTATTCATATGAAAATTGGATTGTATATGTGACGAAAATGATCCACTCTTCGGTGTTAACATGGTATAATAGAGAAGAGCCGACGTCCTTTCTCCAACCCTAGGTGGATGTACGGTAGACGAAGTTTAGACAGAAGTATGTTTACAGAGACACCCCATACAGCGAGGGTGCCTCCTACAGAGACACCCCATACAGCGAGGGTGCCTCCTCTGACGCGTCTCTCAACTTGCCGCAATGCCGTGAAACATACGAGCTATGGCATGGAATGGCACATTGGTTTATTTGGGGCCGCCGTGGGCACAGGTGCTCTCTCACGCGCGCAAAGTCGGCCATGTTTGGGGGGTAGGCCGCCCGAACACACGCTGCCAACCCTCCGGAAATAATCCACCCATCTGATGAGATACATTGTAATGGATATTATTCTAAACTTTTTTCAAACAGAAAAAAATAATTATAGCGATGAATTTAAAATACAACAACTACATAATAGTGTAGAATAATATGAGTTTAGGGTACAGGATCGATAAGAAGTATTTGCGGTGCTTATTTCTGTTCACATTAGAAAAACATGTGCGAACACGTATGTAATATTTGGATACATAGGCATATATAAACATAGATATAATTAGTACAGTTATTAAAGATAAAATAGTCTGGTTAATATCTTACAGACACAAGAAATCAATTATAAAATCAATATTTTAATATAAAAGTTTATATAAAATGCCAAAATCATCGAAATCAACTGTTTACAGCCTGTGGCTGGGTCAGTTGAGTAAAATTCCGTCATCTTTCTCTATCCTTACAATACCAAACTATTAACAATAAATCAAAGTATATGTAAAATAAAGACTTTTAATAGGTTTACAGCTAGATTTAAAACTATTATTATAGAGATCTACGAATCGTTTGTCACCCTTTCATACCCAACACCTTTCCTATCACCTTTGGCCCACCCCCAATCTCTGCTTTGGATGGAAGTGAAAATACATTGTTGACCTTACCGAGAATCGAAATAAATTGTATCGGGGAAGACCAATTCATTGCATAAAGCACTAACCTTTGTAATCATAGCTTTGGTCGGAATAGAAACTAACTATAATATTAATGAGTTGGTGGAAAATTAAAAGTACTCATTTTTTGGGGCAAAATTTGAGGTGAAAATATAATCTCGTTTAACACGTCAGTTCATATACACGCTTACAAGATTAATACAAGATTAATACTTTAATTTACTATTAAGCATTCAATTCACAGTCTAGCTTACCTTTTATTTGCATAGCTGTATAAATAAACACATCAACAAAGTCAAAAAAAAATTTTGTTACCTATCTATGCTATCTATATATTTACACTAATATAAAGTAATAAAAAGTTCATATATATATATATATGTAGTGTATTAGCATTTGCGTTGAGGGATAGTAATAAGTCATTTAGGAAAAAAATCACCTCAGTACAAAATACCCATTTACCAGCAAACCAGACAAGACGAGACTAGCGTCTTTAAGAACGTACAACCAGTGTGAGTTTCGACATGTTATGAGCTAAACTTTGAATTATTGGTTTCTAATACAAACATTTATACAGACCATGTAGGTCATAGGCCTGAATACATTTATTTTAAAACTAAAAGGTGAATAAACTTCTTCCGCGTAGTCCCCTTTTGCTTGGAAAATATTAATATCAATAATATTTTATAGTGCTTTAGGATATGGTGACTATTCTTCTGGGATTATTTGGGACAGTCCTCATTTCTACCACATTTTCCCGCATCTATAAAGTCCCATAAAATGTCCCGGATTTGGAAAATAATCTTGTTTTTAAAATTCAATATTCATTTTAAACATTTTCAAGCAAAAGCTCTCCTTTTGACACATTAAATAAAATAGTGCAGTTAAGTTTGTGCCTTCCAGGGACAAATGGAGGCACATAATGAATCTCTTCCGTAGTTAATTATTTTTAGACCTGTTAAAAATACACTGAGCATCGAAAAATTAAAAGCAATGCTATAACCAGTAGATATTTAGTCAACTTTTGCAAAACCTTCAAAAACGAAATTTAAAGTAATGATGACTTTTAAAAAAAAATTCGTTCAGAATAAAAACATAATTGAAATTTAAGTAGTATTTTTATAGAAAAAATACGAATTATTTATATTTATATAATATACTGTATTTATACTAATTTATTAATACAGTTTTAAGAGGTTCTTCTTCGGTTATTTTGATTAATTATAGTGAGTATTAGTAATGATCAGTTTTAAGTATAACAAAAACATATTTGAATGATGTTGCCGTTCATTAGTATTTTTTACATTTTCGTCCCTGATTGTCCCCAGTATAAAATGGTCACCCCTTTTTAGGAAGATAATATTTTCGCCAATATGCATATTTTAAATAATATGCTTAATATTTATTCAAAGTTGAAAAAAATCTAAATATCAAGATACACATTTTAATCTAATAATTGTGGTGGATTTCCAAGTAAGTATTAATGTTTTTTTAACCCTTTAGACCTTTTTATTTAGTTTTTCATCTGGGACTATATTTTTCGATTATTAAAAGAATGTTATTAACTCAAATAATTTAAATAACTGCTATTTTATGGCTTAGTAAGTAGTATGATCAATGCTTCATTCAACAAAAAATCAAGATAATAGGAATAAAGATTTATTATCGATATTAAAACTATTTTCAAATATTTATATGTTCAGTCATGCTTTCAGCAGCTGTCACTTTTGATGGTTAGTATTGATTCCTATGAAATAATAATATTAATAATATATTAAAATAGTAAAGTAGCTTGTCAAAATTATAATTAAAATAAAATTCCACCTGAATTCCACTTTATTTTTTATATAAACCAATTTGTAAAACATATTTTAATATGAGCAAACATTGATGAGAAAATGGAGGCAATATTCCATATCGGTAGTGACATGGTTTAAGACGTCACTCTTGCAATAGACTCGATGGACTGCCAGTTATGTAAAGGCCATGTTTAGAAATGTTGCTGGTTGGGTGACTGTTAGGCTGCCTACACGCAAATGCGAATGCATTTCTTAAAATATTCAAGCATTATGATCCTTTATCCATTGATAAAAATATGCGGATAGCCCAGATGGGCAGTAAGACACGATGAACACACGCAAAATCAAATTTTACAGCAAAATCAATACAGATTTGCCAAAAAGTGTAATATAATAGGAAAGTTACCAATGATCGATGAATGCTCCATCCAGTCCGACATCATAGCTTAACGGTAGCACATTTCTCTATCGAGTTTAGAATCATGGGTTCGATTCCTGATATTTAAGCTGCCCCTTTCATATTGATTAATGAAGGGCCTGAGGACTGTGTTTTGTCTGTTCTAGAATTATGTTAGTTTGTAATTCGTTAGAAGTGGGTTCAGAAAGGGTACTTTAAATATTTAAAATAATAATAAGGTGTCAAACTGATCTCATGAATAATGTTGATTCAATTTTGTAATCACCTTGTTCAGTGGCCGAACGGTCTAAGGCGTCACTCTCGTGTTAGACTGGTCTGCTAAAGACGGGGAGATCAGAGTTTGAATCACGATTGGGTCTATTGAGAATGGTTTTACCTATATTGTTTATCAATATCCTTCTAAGCCAATTAGGGTAAATAATCTTTAAAATGATCCCTTTCTCATCCCTAACCCAAAGGAATAATTATCATAAATGCGTATAACCTGAACAGGTATTAAGGCGCATTGGTAGTAATTAAAAGAACAAAATAATTTTTTTTTCTTCATTTCTACCCTCTTTCATACGTTGGTTCTAAAAATATTAAAATAAAAATATTGTGTTCTACTGTATCGCAGGTAGACACTAACATATTATCTGCATGCGTGATGTCGCTGACAGGATAGGTTGCGTGTTTACTTGAAGGAAAGCATCGCTGAGCATGCAGATGATACGAATTCTCTGCGTTGTTAAAACGTGCGCGCGCACCCCGCAGACAGTGGTTCTAAGATTGTTTTGTCAAGGTTCTTGCGTGCACCACGACATGTGTTAGCACCACTCGGTCCCTATCTTTTGTTGGACCTATCCCATTGTTCTGGGTAAATGAATGCGTTACAGTTGATGGAATTTCCCACGTTATGAATTATCTGATATAACCTGACAACGCGAGCCATTAGTATTCCGAGACACGTGAAAATCTTAGAAAAAAAATTCAATGTATCTTTTTTTTGTGTGTAGCTTGTCCTACTACTTGTCCGGGCTGTCCGCTAATTTAAACTTATGGGCGAGGACGTTATAATTTAGGCGGGCATTTACTCTCATTTGCGTTGAAGGAGAATGGGGGAATTATTGAGGAAAATACAAATCAGTACACCCCGCTGGGATTATAACTTTAACCTCCGCATTTCCATCGAACTAAACTAGACAAGACCTGCTTTGGTGGTCTCATGTTCTATGGCGTCATTCTCGCAATATTAAAGACTGCCGATGACATGGAGATCGGGGTTTGTATCCCAGTCAGGTGAACTGAGTTGGGGAAGAGGGTTATTCAATGGTTTTCTACTCTCTCGCCCTAAATATACGTGTGTACACATATTCTAAATTAAACCTTCATCATTCCTAGCTCATTAACATAACTAGTACATATGCGTACAACTTGAACAGGTAATAAGATGCGATGCTAAGAAAAAAAAAGACAATACTGACACCTATGACCGTATACACACCGATTTGGGAAATTTTTCTATAAGCCACGTGATCAAATTTATATATAGCTAAAAAAAACTTACAGTATAATACCTTGGCATATATACTTATGGAAAACTTAGAATGTATAATGCACAAAATAGTTTGCAAGCCTTACACCATATTCTTCATGATCATTAGCATGGTAATCTCCTAAGCTAAGAAAAACAGCAACATCCGGATTCACTAACGGGAGCAAATAGTTGCACCGGTGCAAGTTTGAAAGATGTGCCCAAATTCCTGATCACCAAAATAAGCAGGTGAAATTTGAGACAAAAAATGGGCCTTTCATTGGCCACCACTCAAGAGAAGGCGTAACTATTAAATCATGATTGTCACGTCAATAAATTAAAATTGTTGCATATTATCGCAATGGTTTAAAATAAAATTAGTTAACTGTAGGGCCTACTCATAATAATAATGAATAAATAATATAGCTTACATCTGTCAAGCACAATATTTGTTTTAATTAAGATAGTGGTAACAAAGCAATCACCTAGATTTCATTATTGAGTTTTTACTTTCAAACAAAGCAATGACATTTCTTTCATTATTACAAAACAAAAGTCAAACAAAACCACGAACCATGTAATCTTTGTTTAGATCCAAAGAGGTTTGTATTCCTCCAAGTCCAAAGACATCGCATCACTAAATGTGGCGGTTAGTGTAGCTTTAAAATAAGTTTTAAAGTTTCTGTAAATTCTTTATTAATGGAACTTAGCTTTAAACCAATAATATAAATAAATACTAAATAATTTACTACTATTGGTTTTTTAAAGCAGCAAGAAGGAGGCCGATTCTAATTTTATTGCTAGTTTGTGAGCATAATGTTTGGAAATCTTTGTATTTTATGTTATTTTCATTAGAGATTTAAAATAAAGTAGCCTTGACTTTGAAAGTAAATTCATCACAAGGATTAGTCGTTTATGGTGACGTCACTATAATCTTGCCACAAGTTTGCGACTTGTTTAGTGAATACGAAAATGGAGCTAATAATAAGGCGCATCTTTGGGAGTGTCCTAGGTGCAAAGTTGCGCCATTTCTAGACTTGCGTTGGAGCTGAATAGTTGCACTGGTTAGTGAATCCAGGTCCTGGTGTATATTATTTTCTTTCTGCACATATATTTCGATATTGACGCCCAAGCCAAGTGACAGCCGGATTAGATAGCTCCGAAACCAATAAACATAAAAGCTTAAACTTTTCACACTTATTCAGTGAAACCTTCAAGTTTTCTACTCAGGCGTATTTTATTAATATAATGTTTTAAGAATTTGATGACTAATATCACGTGATAATTGGTGTCAGTTTGTTTAAAACCAATAAACAAAAAAAACAAAAACAGCGGTAGGTGTATATACATATTTAAAAAAATTAGAGAGTGCACCTTAGGTGCAACCATTGTGAATCTGACGTATAAGAGATTGTGACAACCAACTAAGGTAGCTAATAAACCCAACATGTTTACTATTAGTATTATATATTGGATATGGTAGTGAATCGCTTTATATTGCAATTTATCACCGAGTAGATTTATCAAACTCAAATACAAATGATGGGTACAGTGATAAAAAATGGGTTAATTCACATTACACATATTTTCCAGGAGAAAAACTTTTATATCTCAAACCGCATAAGTACCAAAGTAGATACTTTTTAATCAATTTAAATATGACATACATCACTTTACACCAAAATAATAAGTGCATAATAGAACTCAAGATTGTTAAAATTGGACAATCCCTCTTTTTCTATTGTCCCCTTCAAATACATTTAACGAGACTTCTATCATCATTTGAATAACGCCGGGCACTTACAGATAGTGTATAAAATATAAACACTAATTAAAAATCTTAATTAACTCAAAGCAAAAACCTTATAAGTACCAAAGGGCACTATTGATGAACACTCTAAATAGTAAACACACACATATTAACATATATACTTAGCCTTTAAGAATGAGTGGAAACCTGCTTTGGTGGCCACATGGTCTAAGGCGCTACTTCACAGTATTTTAGACTGCCGATGATGGGTATATCAAGGGTTCAAATTTCGGTCAGGTGTACTGAGCGGTTTTTTTATTCAAAATGGTTTTACACATTCCCCCCACGCAAATTAAAGTACATTTCCTATAAATATGAGCTTCCTCATACCTAAAACCATTGGCATAATTAGTACATAATTATATAACCTGAACAGCTATTAAGACATGGTAAAATAAAAATAAAAAATAAAAGAAAGTGTGAAAATCATCTTACACTAAGCACTAAACGGTATATAATAATTGTTCAGTGGTAGAAAATATATGTGACAGATTTTTATTTCAATTGAATTAAATCTAGGTTGGTCGGTAGAACGTATATCGACCTAATTTAAGGTGCTATTTTTTATACCCAGTTTAGGCAAACAAAGTAAAAATCTGATAAAATCTAGGCCTCGTCTTTTTCAGGGATGAATTAACCGCAGAAGGAATGGATTTAATGTGTCTCTTCTAGTATCAAGATAATCTGTAATCTATAATAATGTGATAGATCTGTAAAGGTGTTTATTAAATAATCCCATTCCCGAAACCAAGCTAGCTTACTCCAATAATTTTTAAAAAATAAGCTTTTTTTTTCAATAAATATTACCATCTGTTCGGGGTATATTCATAAATTAGTTACGCTAGTGAAATATGTTTGAGAAAAATAAATTATTTGTAAATTTGTACGCATTTTCTGGAGGTTAGAAGGTACCACCCCTCAGTGGATCTGACCGAAATGTTAATTCCTATCTCATCACTAGCAAAACAATATAGCACAAGAATGATGCTTTAGAACATATGACCACTGATTAGGGTTAAACATTTATTGATATCTAAAACAAATTACTAGTTCTAAACATGAAGGGAAAAATTAATTATAAAGAGATGAAAAAACTCACTTTAAGGCTTCTTTGTAGTGTGAAGTAGCCAGTTCTAGGCTGCTGGAATCTCTCTGGAAGTTGGCAAAATTGTAATGCATCTTTGCGTTATGTGGCAATGCCTTTAGTCCAGCCCTGCAAACGGATGAACATGTTTACAGTACAATTTTCATAGAAGGATGTAGCTAGAAGAATTATTAAGTATCCTTTTACCGAATCATGCGTAAAGCCATTGATTCTTCATTGGTTACTTTTAGGAATATAAAAACTATATATTAATAAATGGTATGATGCTCTCACACGAACTTTCTCATATTAGAGCTTTGAACAAAATGATTAAAAATAGGTTTTTAGTAAATTCACACAAAATATTTTTTTTTTCCGAAAAATATAAATATCATCTTGTTAATCTCAATAAACACTCTTGCTATATAAATTTAAACTAAATTGTTCTAATTTTTTAAACATATTTAAATTTTCAAAAATCAGTTATTTGTAACCAACCATCAAAATATTTTCAGTTTGTAAATATAAAAACCTTGATTTATAATAAAAAAAACTTCTTAAATGTTTAATTTGAACGACATGTTCAAAACTTTTTTCAATCAATCTCTAATTTTCTAAAATTTGACATCAGTAAAATATATTTAAACTGATTTATTTAAAAAAATAATAAAACATTATTATTTATCATATAAAGTAGACAAGTTATTAATTTTGAACAAAATTACTGATGTTATTTTACAAAAATGTAAGATTCATAAAAGTTTGTTAATAATAGACCTAACCGTTAACGACCCACCTCGGTGGCGTAGTTGGCTAACGCGCTAGTCGTGTTGAGCTCGACTTCCGAGGACGGGGAGATCGAGGTTCGAATCTAGGTCGGGTGAACTGGGGGTGGTTTTTCCTAAATGGTTTTCCACTCTCCCTCCACGCAAATGCGGGTTCACTTCCTCTTAATTCAACCCTCCCAATTCCTAATCCATTATCGTAATTAGTACTTAAGCGTATAACCCGAACGGGTAGTAAGACGCGGTGCTAAAAAATTAATTTTGTGTTGTAAGCCTGAGTCAGCCGACCATACGCAAACAGTTAACAATATTATAACAATTTTATGATTACAATAAGCTTAATTTTCGTGTAGTTACACATCACTATTACGGAAGTAGGCAGAAACGTTTAAATAAAGACACACCTTTAAAATATATGACAGGCTGAAACTAGGACAGTAGCAGCAGGGTGTGGATGAGAGAGGGGGGCGTTACCACAGGACTAGAGCGTGCTCTTTTCCACATTTAGAGGTAGAGTTAGTTAGATATCCAATGTAAACGTATAGAAAAGGACTGTTTGGTAGAATGACTCATTTAGGCTAAATATTCTTTTTTAACTTAAATAAATGATGACTGACTAAATCACATCATATACTAGAGCCTACAATGAAATCAAGCAAAACTTCAGGTATGTCTAATTTAAACACTCATATCCAACCCTCCCTGCCTTCACAAGGTCATCCTGACAAATTTACAACGGGGGTAGGGATTGGGTAGTGACATTATTACATATATTGTTATTAGTTTTATCAAATAGATCACATACAATTTTTTTTGATCCGCTTATTATACTCGTTCTAGCTAAATTCATTTATTAACACTGATGAGGGTAAGAACAAATAAATATGACTGCCCTCTCATAGTGACTTCAACTCTTTGACATAATGTAACAAGATAGGATGTTTGATTTTTTTTTAAATACAAGATAGGATGTTTGAATTTTTTTAGATACAGCAAGATAGTTGATTTTTTTTTAATACAGCAGAATTCACCTCTAAATATAATGGACACTATCATCGGAGAATTAATGATCCGCTATTTCACAAGGTTGTATCTAAGGTAGCCATTACTTTGGATTCAAACGTTCACCCAAAAACAAAAGTTGAACATAAACGTGGCTACGTGACTAGCTCTAAGCCAATCACAAGCCTTCATCAACATCAGCGTCGAACATCTGGCATTACTTGAAATAATTTTAGGTTTTTATTTTTGGGCGTGACAACATCCCTTTAAGAAATCCAATACGATTTCAAAACCAAAAGACCTAATAAGTAATCTTACGTCCACAAAACGAGATAAAATCAACACTGGTTTTAATGTTTTTGCGAGTATATTTTTAATAACACGGTAAATGGAAAGCGTGCCTATCTTTCATGTTCCCCTTTGATTTGTTTCATGATACCACAAAATGATTTGAAAACATCAATGGTAATATTTATCTTAGATATTTTACTATCCACAAGATAGTAAGATATTACAATATTTAGTGGTTTATAGAGTTTGTTGTAGTGCATCATTGAACGACGTAGATTTCTGCAATCGTGTGTATTGCTGAACCACTCAAGCATATTCGGCATTCGGCTCTTTATTTTCAGTGAGCGTGTGAATCAAACTCTAATTTAAAGGCAAGTATTAAGTAATAATTATTAAACACGGAAAAATATGAAGTGAGTCAGTAGAAAGATATATCACTTTATGCAATAATAATAATTAAAATATTTCAATTCTTATCATTATTTATAATTTTTCAGAACAGATAGAAATTGGTACGGGTTTTCTTTACCTATTATTCTTATTCGATATTGTTCATAGTATGATATTAAAATAATAGCCTTGAGATATAGAGTGCTATTAGCTATATATGTACCTATATATAGCTAATAGCACATTACAGCTGATGAATAGATGGATAGTTTATGTTATATATATATATATATGTATACAAAACATGAACTATCCATCTATTCATGAGGACAAATCTTGAATAATTGGTCACTGGTAGTTTCAAGTTTTTCTGAAGGTTTGAAAAGTTATTTGAAACACAACTATCTTTTAAAACGTATCTGAAACTTGTGATGTCATTTTGGCGAGTAAAGTCACTTTACACTAATTATTGTCAGTTTTACCTAGCCTATTTGCCAGGCAAATAAATATGAAACCGCTTTAAGTAGATTTTATACTGGTATTAAATGACCAAGCTACCAAGAGTTTGTTCTAGCACACAAAACTAGGAGCACCACACATAAAAGTAGTAATATTATCTAATGGAGGTAGTATAACAGAGTCTCCCTGCAACTCCAGTCTTTATTCCTGACCACAGTTCTAGTACACAACACTAGGAGCACCACCAGTCCCACACATAGAAGTAATAGTATCATCTAATGGAGGTAATATAACTTACATGATCAGAGTCTCCTTGCAACTCCAGTCTATTCCTGACCACAGTTCTAGTACACAACACTAGGAGCACCACCAGTCCCACTTATAGAAGTAATAGTATCATCTAATGGAGGTAATATAACTTACATGATCAGAGTCTCCCTGCAACTCCAGTCTCTATTCCTGACCACAGTTCTAGTACACAATACTAGGAGCACTACCAGTCCCACTTATAGAAGTAGTAATATCATCTAATGGAGGTAATATAACTTACATGATCAGAGTCTCCCTGCAGCTCCAGTCTTTATTCCTGACTACAGTTCTAGTACACAACACTAGGAGCACCACCAGTCCCACACATAGAAGTAGTAATATCATCTAATGGAGGTAATATAACTTTCATTATTAGAGTTTCCCTGCAACTCCAGTCTTTATTCCTGACCACAGTTCTAGTACACAACACTAGGAGCACTACCAGTCCCACTTATAGAAGTAGTAATATCATCTAATGGAGGTAATATAACTTACATGATCAGAGTCTCTCTGCAGCTCCAGTCTTTATTCCTGACTACAGTTCTGGTACACAACACTAGGAGCACCACCAGTCCCACACATAGAAGTAACGACCTCTGACGCAAGAAAGCTGCCCACAGTAGCTGAGCTCCGTACACCACCAGCAACACGAAACCTAAGCTAGCAAACAACAGACAAACTGTTTAGATTAGACACAGACTTTATGTTTGTGTCGAGTGTAAACAATATTGTTTTATGTGGGTGTTTTATTACCTGGGGATGTACAGGACCCTCTCAGCTACCACGAAACCAACCGTAACAGCCAAGTTGGCTGCTGGTAGGAAAGGTAGAACTAGCAGTAGACATCCTAGAACTAGGGGTGAATGTCTTTGTTGCTGAAACAAGGAGATATTTACCAACACTTATTATCACTTCATTAAACTGTCACAATATACTGATAGGAAAGGTAGAACTAGCAGTAGACATCCTAGAACTAGGGGTGAATGTCTTTGTTGCTGGAACAAGGAGATATTTACCAACACTTTATTATAATTTCACTAAACTTTTACAATATGCTGGTAGGAAAGTTAGAACTAGCAGTAGATATCCTAGAACTAGAGGTGAATGCCTTTGTTGCTGGAACAAGGAGATATTTACCAACACTTTATTATCACTTCATTAAACTGTTAAAATCTGCTGGTAGGAAAGGTAGAACTAGCAGTAGACATCCTAGAACTAGAGGTGAATGTCTTTGTTGCTGGAACAAGGAGATATTTACCAACACTTTATTATAATTTCACTAAACTGTTACAATCTGCTGGTAGTAAAGGTAGAACTAGCAGTAGACAGCCTATAGCTAGGGGTGAATGTAGCTGTTGCTGAAACCAAGAGATATCAACCAACACTTTATTATCACCTCATTCAACTGTAACAATATGCTGGTAGGAAAGGTAGAACTAACAGTAAACAGCTTAGAGCTATTGGTGAATATATCTTTGGCTGGAACAAGGAGATATTTACCATCAATTAATCATCACTTCATTAAAATGTTGCAATCTGATGGTAGGAAAGGTAAAACTTTCAGTAGACTGCCTAAAACTACGGATGAATGTCAATGTTGCTAGTAGAACGATAACTATATTGAAATCACGCTATGAAGAAGATTACTACACAGCTTCAAAAATTACTTTCATATATGCATCTGCTAAATAAAATTTTCCTCAAACACTACTTTTGACCAAATATATCACTAGAAATATATTAATAATAATAATAATAATAATAATAATAATAATAATAATAATAATAATAATAATAATAATAGGTAAAAGTTACATTTGGCAAATAGTAGAATAAATTCTCTTAAATAATTATGTTCTAAGCCTACCTTACTGACGTTACTATAACGTATATTGATATCTTCCAATATATGTAGCCTAATATACATTTCAGTCAACTGTTCTAATATTTTAGAAAAACAAAAAAAAAGTCAGAACTAATATTAGTCTGACCTGTACTAAAGGCGGGTTATAATTTTGTCGTAACAATGAGATTTACAAATAATTTACTTGGTTAAGTTTTAATTTCAATAGGCAATTTTTATTTTACAAACCTAGAAAATTACATCTAGATTTTACAAACTTTGATATGGATGGTTTGCCATCATGAGCTGTGTTTGTATCTTTATAACGCTCTTTAAAATTAGATTATTTTACTACCGTTGTTATTCTGGTCCTTACCTTTACAATATACTTCACGTGTATTCTCGGAGATATTAGCATATATGCAAATCATGTTCTTAAGCGTTCATGAGCTAATCCCGCTTCACAGAGTTCCTTGCAAATTATCTCTTTTACGAGTTCAATAGTCAGTTTAACCCACATAGATGGTCACGTGGTATGATTCATCACTCAAAAAATACTGGATTACTGATTATAGTAAAGTGAGGATACTAATCTCGGATGGGTGCACAGATGATTTAATTATTTTAAATGATTTCCCAAACTCTTTTCAAACAAATGTTGGTTCACTTCCCTAAGCATTCCGCCTCTCTTATTACTACTCCAGTAGTAATTATATGGATATAATCACAAGGGTAAAACGTGGTATAAACAAATCAAATTCAAAAGACTATGGTATAGTACTTTAGCTCAGTCTGTACTGTGTCTTTCTACACTACTAAAAGTCCTGGGTTCATTTCTTGGGATGGCCAAAAAATTATTCATTAGTGAAATCAGGGATTCCTCGTTTACATTGATGATTTAACAGCTGGAGACGGAGTGGTTTTTTTTTTGTTCTAGATTTAAGTTAATTTATACATCGGGTAGCTTATACAATCAGTGAGTTCAGAAAGTACGCGTTAAATACCTAAAAAAATATATATAAAATACTACACTCCTAGAAATCATTGGTATTTCTTATTCAAGACTCTCATAGGGAGCTATATTAGGTTAATAGGGTAATTGATGATTAATTTTAAATATGCATAAATAAATATTTTGTCTACAACGCCAGATTTAAGATGCACATCTCACCTTCCAGATTGTATCTAACTTATGTAGCTAATACAGCTTGGTCAAGTCATCACATCATGGTGCAGTTATCTGTATTCGACTTTAAAAAAAAACAAGGGGAGTGAGACTATTGAAACAATTTTACGATATTACCTAGATTGAGAAAAAATTAAAAAATAGTTATTTTAAATTATAAAGCTACTAAGAAGTTTTCAATTTCATCATTATCTTTTGAATTATTCAGAAAAACCACACGTTTCTTGGTTTGAGCACAGTATTGTATCTAATTTACCAGTTAATCAACAGTGAGATGGACTTTTATACTGCAATTTAAACTGCTTTAGGATCCACGTGGTGGGTAGGCTGGGGAACACAGTTGCCACATAGCGGGAGTTTGCACGTTACTACTTTGCAAGCATACTCAGTGACTGTCAAGAAATCTGGCAGCATGAATCGGTTGTTATGATAATTACCCTTCACGGATTGTTAAAGCATGTGACGATCTTTCACTCACCTCTCCCTGACCTCACTCCTAAGGTAGTTTAAAACGAATTATAAGGTGGCCATCACAGTGAGCGAGAAAGTATAAATTGCTGTCAAGCCATACGATCTAAAATATATTGTTCTGAGTTGTTTTCTTTACATAATATCTTATTATGTATAAGCTTGTACTCCCTTTAGCCTTTCGCCTACAACCACCCTTTGTCATTTCAATAAAAAGAGGGAAAAAAGACTATACAACTTCTTATTTCAAATTAAAGAGGAAAGCTCGCTGCTAGTTCTAAAATACCTTAGAGATTTGTGTTGGGAGCCTATAAAAATCACTGTTGTGTAATTGGTAAATCTATGGCAATTTTTCATCAAGCTTATTCTTATATTTCAACAAATATGATCAAAAATTATTTGGAAATGATCTAACTGTACATATTCACAGATTTTTCTCTATTAATAAAACTCAAAACCATAGGGTTGACAGGGAAAAATAGCTATGATGCCCTATCTAAGATTTATATTTGTGTGAATTATTTATTGAAATAATTCATCATAAAATTAAATATCGCGTTAGAGCTGAGCATCTTTGCGTGGCCATTTTTTGCTTAGAATGACGGGCGATGGGATGGAAAGAAGCGAGATTTTTGATATATATATATATATTTCTAAATATAAACACTCTTTTTTGGCCAAATAAAATAATATTGCCCCAGTAAATAAATTTGGCTTAATTTTCTATATAGTTTAGCATCAAATAGTTATGAATATTTATCATGATCATTATGGAATTTAATGAGAAGTTTTTTAAACTAAGATAAAAAGTTATCATAAATTTGAGGATGCGTTTGACAGATATTCAATAACTGCTAAATTGATTCTATTTATAAAATAAAATTTAAATTATCTACTGAATCAATTTTGTTTTATTTTGCTAAATAAATATTTTCTTTATAAAAACGGCAAAAATATAAGCCTTGATGTGGGGATGCAGGACAAGCGAGAAAAGGCGAGTGTTTCGTCAGTTTTTATAGTAAAACTTTTTTTGGTGCCAAAATAAATACAATATTGCTTCACTAGAAAGTGGAAACACAAAGTTTAATTTTATTCACATGGTGATATCAAAAGTGATTGAATATCTGTCATGATCATAGCGGCAATATATGAAAAAACTTTTTAAATGAAAATAAAAAGTTGTCATTAAATTCCAGAACACTCTTGACAGATATATTAAAGGAATGTTGATATCATCATGTGAAAAAAAAATCATAAGTTTGTACTGAAGCAAAATTTTATTTATTTTGACTAAAAAGTTGTTTAGCTACTAAAAAAACTGAAAAAAAAAACACTTCTATTTTCTCACGTCTACCTTAACAAGCGATCCCTTCAAACACACTTTAACATTTTTAATGGAGGTATATGTATTACTGAATCAAAATTTCAGTTACAAAAGTGTAATACTTGTTGGTTAAATACAACCTATTATAATATACACCTAACTACCTGCTTCGGTGGCTACATGTTCTAAGGTGCTATTATTATACTAGACTGCCAATAACGGGGGATATCAAGGTTCTAATACCAGTTGCGTGTACCGAGAAGTATTTTCCAAAATATTTTTCTCTTATCCCTTCACACAAATGCGGGTACAATTGATAAAAATATAAACTTTATAATCCCTAAAACCATTAGCGTAATTATAACACAAACGTGTAGTAGGACGCGGTGCTAAAAAAAATAATTATAATAAACGCAAGCTCAGCCGTATAGCAGGAAGGCTAGAGAGATTAGGAATACTTGTGTACCCAGTATTAGCTCGGCAAGGCTCTAGAGGGATTAGATTTAGGCCACCGACGTAGCCCACGAGACAGGAATGGATTAGTTGCAAGATAACGCAATATAATGTTAACAGTCTGACTAAAGGAAAACTAATTGTGAAAAAACTACAAGGTAATTACTTAAAGCATGACCGACCACACACATGTGCGGGAAAATGATTAGTTTGTTTTAAATAGCTTGTAGCAAAAAATTTAGGTTCAGAACTGCATTTCTTGCTAATTTCTCGCGATCGTTCATAAAAAAACGTATTGTGATCGTCAAAAAACTTGAATTATAAAAGTTGATGTGTGTTTACCTTTATTGATCCTATGAACCCAAAAATGTGTATTTTTGAAATGCCATCTCTTTGTTAATCGAATTAGAGCCGAAACAATTTAAATGATCAAACTAAAACTTGTATTTAGAGTTTTATAAGGCCCCCGGAATAATTTTTGGAATCATCCATAAGACTCTTAAGTTAAGGGTAGTTTACTTAGGGGGAAAAGAGAAAATATCGATTTTGTCAAAATCGGCTCAAACGATTTTGATTGAAATTGGTACTTAGGTCTTGTTTGACTTTTGACTTTTTTTTTTAAAGGCACGTATCGTTTTCCCATGAAAATTATTTTGAGGCTATTTCAAATAAGCGTAAACTTCCAGTTTTTATCATGCATTCACAAGTCTTAGTAGCTATGAAATAAATTATAATTACAAAGTTGTAAGACTTTTTAAGATTTAAAACTTTTATTAGAAAGGATATTTTCAGAATTAGTAAATGTATTTTTTAAATAGAGCTTTGATAAATGGATGGCCAAAGATGCACAGAGCAAAACATAAATTTTTATACACACGACACAACTGACTGTACAAAAAATTACACAATAAATTTTAACCTAAAGACGGCGTCGTGCGAACAGTAAAAATGTGCACGTGATCCACCTTGTACAACTTATTATACAGTTTCAAGGAATAGAACATGTCTTATATCGGCCATATTTATTGTACAATTTTGGTATTGTTAAAAAGCCTAATCTACCACACGTGAACTAACGATAACGTATTGATTAGGCATCAAATTAATATTGTAACTGTTATAATTTAAAGTTATACTAGTATGATAGATAATAAATATAAAGAATCAACTCAATATATGTATTGTTGATTTATTTACTATTATATTAAAATCCCACCTAAAGAAAAGAAGCTATCACTATCTAGGTTATATAAATTTTATGTTTTTAGTTGATATCAAACAATTAAACTTAAACATTTCAAAGAGATAAAAATCATTTTATTTGGCAACATGTCTTACTACTCGCCCTGAAATTTATACGCACTAATTAGGTAGGTATCAGAAAAATAAAATTTAGAGGAAATTAACCTGATTGTGCCTTGAGGAAGATTTGGAAAAAAAATTAGGAAAAAATACCAATAGTACATCTGTCTGGGATACGAAACCCAACCTCCCCGTCACCAGCAAACCTGACTAAACCAGATTGACATTATTTCCCCGTGTTCACTGATGTGGGTAAGGTAATCACAAATCATAGATGATTTAAAAATAAAGTGGGTGCCTATTGTCTAAATACGTGAAGAAAAAACCTGGTTTTACCGTACCAAGTTGTGTCAGGTTAAAAACAAGGAACTGAATAATAAAATATAAAATCGGGTAGTACTTTAAAATCAGTTCTTTTGGTATTCATGTTCATCCCCATTACCTAGTGAAGTTCCTCCTGTGTCTCATTTATAAAGAAAAATCCCAAGAATAAACGTTACTTTCATTCTTTATTCAACATTTGAAATATTAAAACGCTTCAACCTGCATATTCTCTTGTATTTCCTCTCAATTGTACTTCGCTTTTGTAAATCTCTGAATTAAATATTTTAATAAAGTTTCGAATTCAAATATAACCTTTATTACATTGTACCTAAACTCATTTAAGTATTCCTGATGGAATATTCTATGTCATGCGTGTTCAAGCACGAACAAAGGTGCTCTAAGGTTTTGTAGAAGATGTAGAGTAAGACGCTCGAGATTAGATCTAGGGATTACTCGGTAGATGAAGCTTCTCTCAGAATACTGACAAAACATCTCTAAGTAAACTTCACACTTTAAAAGGAAGCTCTTGTTCATATCCGTGTGTATTAGAGGTGGCCTATTTACGTGTGCAAGATGTTAATCCTTAACACAAAGTATTAGATTAAAATGTAATCTATTTTTTGAAAGTTTCACGCACCGAGTTAAGACTTTGGGTATTTATCAGCAAAATTTTAAATTGTTTTAAAATGTTAGTAAAATATATATTTTTAGTTAATATAATATATTTAATAGTATAAAACACAGAGATATCTGGAATTCAATTTATTATAAATTATTTTCAATGTGTAATTATTAGATCCAAGAAAAGGGGAAGAATTGACAAACGTAGATCAGGCTGATGTACTGCAAAAATTCAATAACTAAGCAAAATGTATGTAACTTAAATTATCACATGTCGAGTTCTTAATACCTTTAAGTGAATACATTTTCCTATTATTTAGGTTATAAGACGCTGGGGACTTAGATCTAAGTTGGGCTAGCTAGAAGAGGACATTTAAGGGTAGAATAAAGAAGTTATTAAATCTAATTTTTATATTTTACAATATTATTTTTCATTTGGACAAATTTGGTAATAGTGAGTACACTATTAGTGAATAATTTTAATTAAATCTCAGACAAAGATATAGCACAGGTCAAATCTATGACTAGGAAATATCAAAATGAGGCTCATGGAAATGGGTGGCTATTAATTATAAAAACTTTTTAGATCTGATATAAAATTAGAGTTTGGCAGACTGGTAGAGAAACCACTCCATAAAACCAAATAAATCTTAAAATTTGAGATTTATAAGAGTGAATTGGATAAAAGTGAAAACATACAAAATACACAATACACTTACCTCAAATCAAAGAAATTAGACTCCTTATTCAATCAATAGTATAGTACGTACCTAAGCAATGTAAAATTGTATCTAGACATAAAATATATACATATGATTAAGATCAATATTTTAATAATACTTATATTCATTAGTTATAGATCTTGATGATCCTAATACTTGTGGATAGCTAGTGTCCCAAGAAAAATAATTAAATCCACTTTCACCGATTCATACAAGTCGTATTATCTGCAGCTATCAATTTTGACACTAATATTAGTCTAAAGTACAGTGTTACCATTGTTGCCAACTAAAAAATATAGTTTTTTCTAAAATACTCATACTAAGAAAATTGTATTGCACATTTTGTCCCTGATAGAAGACAAAATAATTGTGATACTTAAATACTGATTTATCTAAGATGCTTATATTAATACAATATTAATATTCCATCTAAAATATAAATAACATCCTCCTTCGTCCCATGATTTAGTATCCGTTCAGGCTAATATTACGTTAAATGCTTTGGCATGGAGAAAGTAGAATTTATAAGTAATGTACCAGCATTTTTTTGGAATTAGAGTGTTAAGTCATTACACCCACATTAACTCTTAATGGCATTGAAACCTTGACTGGAAAATGTTACTAGATGAACTTGACATTTATTACGCGTGCCTACTGATGTAATAATATTGTTTAAATTCTAGTAATAATCCGTTTTTTAGTGTCAAGACTGCTTAAAACAAACACTTTTAAACCGACAGAACCAACATAGTAATAATAAATAGTAAATACAATATTTAGTAAAAATTTATTTTCTGTTTCTTTTGTCTTTTCAACTCTTGCAATTAAAATTGTATGTACACATCAATCACCCTTTTAGTCTACTAAAATTAAAACACCCACCCTTTACAGAGTTTTTTAAAACAAATAAAACGTCACCTTCATTTCTTCACTGCACACTCAACTTGTTTATAAAATCAATTTTCTCCCCTTCTACCCCTCACTTCATTTCCAACCTTCCCAACATCCCTACTCATGTCTACATCGTCGTCACCTCTAAAATCCTATCCTCTCTCTCCATCCTCGTAGAATGGACTGCGCACTTTCCAATTGCATAGCACACCTGGAGAAAAAAAAAGGGTGGGTTAAGAACCTTTTCCCCCTCCTTCCCCCATTTAAAACCCCACAAACTCAAACCACTTAAACCTCCAGCCACCACAACCTTGTTGGTTGATGGTATTACTTCATGCAGTCAACCAACCTTCTTCCCACGTCTACCTCTTTGCTCCAAATCTCATACGCTTGTGTGCATGTGTGTGTGCGTGCGTGTGTGTGTGCGCGAGCTTGTTAGTATTACATGTAGCCTAGCGTTACCCTTCATACACTTTATCTAGATTCCAAAGCGAATGCCTAGCCACAATCTAATCACTGTAATTGCAATGGCCTCTTCAAAAAGTCTCGCTGTAACAGAAACCTTTAGGCGATGGGCTGTCGACAATTTCCCCTCTAAAAAACCTCAACAAAAAAACCTTTATAACCTGAGATAACTACTACGATTTTCTTTTTTCTACTCCTGAAAACTTCTCTTTCCCCTTCTGTCTACGATCTCTTTTGCCACTCGCCCGCATGTATTATTCAGGTTTAAAGTTACGAAACGAAGGAAGATTAAAAGAAAAAAAAGTAGTACTTCCGTAGTCCAATGTTTCTTCTCTGTTCTCTTGTTACCTCCCTCTTCGTAACTCTTCACCCTTATTCCTTCAAATTATATATCGGCTTTCTTTTTTCTCCCTCCTTTTTTCTTTTCACTTTTTCTCATACTTCACAACCTGGTCATATTGATCATCGTAGAGTATGGGGAAACACCATTGTAAACATTTATTTTTTATTCATTTTTCATCAGAGTAAATGTTGAAATCGTATAACCGAAACTTTTAGTAAGACACGGTTCTAAAAACAATTACAATTGGTGCCAAACAGACACAGCTTGTAGAGATAAAACTTATTTTGACAAGAACAAATATTTGTTCATCTGTCATTAAGTCCCATTTAGTAACATCTGTTCGCTCCTGATGATAAAACCACTAAGATCGTTTAAAAAAAGGCCCTGCCTTACATTTTGAATTTTACTTTCTTCAACTAATACAAATATTCCTTGTGTCTAATCTTAAAACAGAAATATTTAATTTATATTACAATTTTTTACTCTCTCTCTCTCTCTCTCTATATATATATATATATATATATATTGAATCTCCAAAGTGTTCATCATCGTAGTCTCTACATAATAAGCTGGGTTATTTTTTATTTGTACGGGAAATTAAAAAACGCTGAGATTAAAGATATTATTGTTTTAATTAACATGTTTTTAAAAACTGACATTAAGGGTTCGGCCAGACTAACAAGCGTGCGAGCGAGCGCGCAAGCGACTGGGTGGCCAAACTGGCGAGCAAGCGCGTAATTAGCAGATAGCTCTCTATAGTTGTTGACGAGGGGGCTACAAATCTTGGCTCAGTGAAATGAGAGTGGTTTTTGACAAGTGATTTATTGTTGTAGTTTTCCCCTCCTCTCTCCACGCTAATGGTAATTCTTATTTGTAAAGGCCTACTTTGATAATATTGAAGTATTTTAATATATCAGTTTTACATATATAT
>CABFWO010000098.1:269879-332756 GCA_902155825.1 Timema genevievae
TATATATATATAGATATATATAGATATATATATATCAGATTTTAAAAAATATATATATATATAACCGAATGATTATACAAAGTGGAGTCGAAACAATTATAGATGATTAGTAACTTGAAAATTAACACTTTAATTGAAAAGTAAATATTCAATAGATAAATAAAATCAAACTAAATACTACACTTTTTCACTTTTTGAAGGTGTCTTCAGGTGAGATCCACCGGACGTCAAGTAAAACTCAGCACGTTGTCCATCACTTTTCTCAGCATGGATCGTATAATTGCTTACAAACCAACCTATATCAGCACAAGACTTATAAACTGGTTTAAATCTAGAAGAAATACAACATCCAGACGCTGGCCATTAATTTATTACTGTAAAAGGGGAAACCTACATTCTACCAACGATACATTAACAATTCTGGGAATAGAACAAAAGAGCTCAAGGTAAGTGGGCAGACGCGCTCCTGATTAAAATAAGCTTTCGATACCCTACAACGTTACAATATCTACTATAAAGAGCTCACTGCTTTCTGGGCATAAGTTATCAATCACACCAAGCGCTGCCAAGTTTTTATCGGCGAATAAGAGGGGTAAAAGGAGCTATCTCAGACAATAAAGTCAGCCTGGCGCCAAAAGCCGTAGGATGTGCGGTAACGTATTTGTAGCAGCAATATAACTCTTTAGTAGCAAATAAACTGATACTCTGGTGATTGCCTACAACACTTAGCAAGGGGTGGGAGAAAGATTTGGGAGGAAGACGAGACCCCAAGTCTGTGGGTGCGTGGACTAGAATGTAAAGTTCAACTAGTCTGGTTCTCTGATGACGGTGGCTTAGCGTCTCAACTCGTTGGTTGTATCCTAATTGCATACAGTCCAGATTTCGAACAGGGCAAAATTCTTCAAAATTGTGGACACATCCAAAAATTTTATGGCCACCCAAATATCCAATGTCCAGATTGCGAAAAATTAAAAGATCATTTCGTAGGAATTCCTAAGTGAGGGTAGTGACACCGGTGAAAGGAGTTAATGGCAGCACACGCCAGCCACTGGAGCCTTCCTCCTGACCAAGCTTACCCTAGCCTAACCTAACCTAACCTAACCTGAAATATAAATACTTTTGTATATCATTATTTATTTAAATTAAGACTGACGAGCCTGAGATAACGTATGACTGCTAGGCCCCCGCGGGTCACCCCTATTATCAAATTAGGGGTGGGATGGCATAGAAATATTGTGGGTTCGCAATCTGGACTCCTCTTCATGCATAAAAAAATCTCATGTACGCAATCTGAACTGTTCGAAATCAAGAAGTCACCGACTCGTCTACTGGCGTGTGGTTTTATCTTAATGGGTCCTCCACTTATTTTCCTCTTAAATTTAGCTACATTTTTTCTCATTTCTACCCTACTAGCTCTACCCCATTAGGGTTAATATGTTTAAAGCCCTGACGAGTGGTAATACGTGGCGCAGATATCAGTTGCCCAATTTGTATATAAATAAATAAAGGACTTTTGTCTATTAATCATGATTTTGATTATCCTTTGTACTTTCCCCCCCTCAATCATTTCTTAAATTTAGAGGTTAAAAACTTTTTTTATAAAAATACAAATCACATGTTATTTTAAGGATTTGGAGGATGTACGAGGGCAGGGCAAAGGAGGGGGAAATTGGAAGGCGGACAGCAGCCGAAACTCCACTCTGTATTTTCCGAGTCACATGTGGAAGTTATGCTTTTTGCAAGGTTGTCATAGAAGTACAGAATAATGATGATGGATTAACTGAAAGATAATTTAAAGCTTTTTTTTTCTAGTTTTGTGTGTGTACTAATGTATTTCAGCAGTAGCATAGTTTCCCCGGTGTTTGTTGAGGTGCAGTGCCTGGGCTGTTATTTGTTATTCTTCCAACCAGTACAAGCCCTCAGAGTTGCTAATTCGGAGAATGTTTTGAAGAGGAGTGGCGTGTAGGCGGGATAGGAGTGGGGGATGCGGGATGTGGTTCAATAACAGTAGACATTACACACACACACACACACATCTCAACTCTTGGTTGCAGCCGGTTCTAATGGAGTTGCGGCCATTGCAAGAGTTAGGTTGGTCCTCGTATGTGTTTTATGTTCTAAAATAGTAATTCTGTTTAGAGCTACATAAAATAAAAAATAAAACAACATGTCCTCGCTACAGTAGTATGATTGGAAAACTATTCGTGGCTTTAGAATAATAATTATTTTGTGGTTATAAAATACGATCTTTAGCAATTTAATTATAATGATGCCCTTAATGTTCGTCTAGCGCGTCGTTAGATTGCCGATGACGGAGAGATCTGAGTTCGAATCCACGGTCTTGTGTAATGAAGGTTGTTTTTTTCTAAAATAGCTTACTAAACCATCTCCACGAAAATGCGGGTATATTTTTCTTAACTTATACTTTCATCATTTTCATCCTACTAAGATAAATAGCTTATGCGTATAATTTGAAAGGGAACTAAAAAGTGGGTCATTTTGATGGTAGGATGGTATAACTGAGGCGTCCCTCTTGAAATTATACTGAACTGACAATGACGGGGGGGGGATCAAGGATCTAACCCTGGTCAGGAGTATTTTGAGTTTATATTTTATTCAATGGATTTTTACATTCCTTCCACCTAAATATGGGTACAATTCTTCTAAATTAAACCCTTTTTATACTAGCTTCAGTGTCCGCGTGGTCTAACACACTACTCTCACAGTAGAATTGACTTTTGAGGAGATCGATGTTAGAATCTCGGCTGGGTGTACTGAGGGTGGTTTTCCAAAACAGGTTTCCACTCTCCCTCCACGAAAATGCGTGTACCCTTCCTCTTAAAACCTTCTTAATCCCTAAAACCATTAGCGTAACTAGTGCATAACCATATAACCAGAATGGTTAGTCAAACGTGGTGCTAAAAGAAATTCCTTCTCATCCATAACACATTAGCTTAATTATTCCACAAGAGTATAGCCCTGAAGGGGAATCAGAAATGGTGCCAAGGAAAAGAACTAAGACACAGTGAAAAGTGAAATACAATACGATTCATTCTGAACATTCCATGCCAATGAAAGTGTTACCAACAAAAGTTTATTTCAAGTAAAATGTATCATTAATTATTATTATTATTATTATTATTATTACTATTAGCACTGCATATTACTACCCGTTCCGGTTATACGCCATCGTTAAGTAATATTGATGTACGTATTACTAAAAAACTAAATAAACTACTGACCACCAGTGGAATGGATTTCATAGGATATCTATTGAAACTTGGTAAAAAGCTAGGATTTAAAAGAGTAACATTATAAAGTGATTGCGATGTATCATATTAATTATTCAATTATGATTGCTCGTGTTTTTTATTTGTATCTCCAAAAGGCCGATACACACAGAATGCTAAGCTAAGCTATTCTGTGCTGTTGCTAAGACTTTGTTTGGTTTCACACTCATTGCTAAGCTAAGCTAAGTAATGGTCACTATTCCCCCCCCCAATTCAGTGTTGTTTCTTTCTGGTCTGCTCCAGTGAAGCTTAGCTATGATGGCGTTCTCCAAACTGTCTTGTTTGAGTTCAGGTTATAGTACTGAGGAAGAGAAGATGCTGCTGTTAGCAGTCATATTGGAAGATGAAGAAAATTTAGGAGGTGGAGGTTTGACTTATTCAATTACCGCTTCCATTTTTATATAAAAAACATTTATTAAATATAAAACCTAAAGAGAATATTACTTAAATACACGCGAAACAAACTGAGAACAAAACTTCAACACTTATTTAGTTATTTCCAACAAACCAGCACTGCGTCTGTTCAATATGGAGCCCAAGCTACGTTATGCGTTTGCGTAACGCGAGATGGCTCAAAATGGGAGATAGAAAAATTGCCCGGCCAGCAATTGGAAAAAACAAAACGCGGCGTAGCAAGGCTAAGCTTAGCTTAGCTTTCTGTGTGAACCAACACATTTAAATATATGGTCAGCTAGTTTTCTAAGGCGTTAGTATAGCAAATCATAGCTTAGCTTAGCGTTCTGTGTGTACCAGCCTTAATTAGTGTGGCTACAAGACGATCAAATGAACGTTGACACTAGCTGCTAGCACTTCTGTCCTTCACCAGAAAACGGTGTATTCTCTTTATTTGTGTATTTTAAATCAAAGTGAGTCGCACTGATCCAAAGAGCACCTTACATGGTTAAACCTACTTCGATGTCTACGCGTTCTAACGCGCACTCTCGTGATAGACAAGCCTGATGAAGATGGGGGGAGATCGGTGCTCAAATCCGGTTGACTCAGGTGAGGGTGGTTTTTAAAAATTGTTTTCCACTCTCTATGCAAATGCTGGTACACTTCCACTAAATATAACCTAATTAATCCCTAACGCATTAGTGTAATTAGTACTGTAATATCTATCGAAGTTACAAAAATAAGAACAGTACCATTATCTACAAATTATTTATTATTGGTTAATTCAACTCATCTGAGTCCACCGTAGTCGAAATGTCCCACCCCACTTAAATGGGTAAGTATATAATTATTAGAGAAACTGGCATCCCATTAGAGTAAATATAGTAAATTATCTTTGGTGTATTTATTATTTAATTTGAGGTATTTAACGTCCACTTTCTGAATTATTGAACTAATTATAAACTAATTCAAGCCTAGAACAAACATAAAACCTAGCCCCCGGCCATTAATTCATCTTTCTGAAAGGGGAAAAACACATTCTGCCAATGATCAATTAATCACCCATGACAGTAATCAAAACCATGACCCATAGCTCAGTAGACAGACACGCTACCAACTAGGTTAAGGGGTTGGATTTGATTTGTATATAAGAATAATTGTGCTTTCTAAAGTAAAACAAAATACAAAATAGATGTAGATGACCAAATAAGTTTGGCATTGCAAAACGTAATAAATGATATTCAAGGTCCACCTCAGTGGTCTTTGGGTAGATTGTTCACCTAAAGACCCAACTATCGTTGGTTCAAACCTAGCCCGGGTTGATGGATATTTATTGAACGAAAAAAATTCCATAGCACAACTTCCTTCGTAGGGGAAGTAAATTCGTCAGTCTTTTTTTTTATTGTAGCATGTATAAGATCCTTGAAAGATAAGTAAAAAAACCTTTTCCAAGAAAATTTTTATATTCTTTCACCCTCGCTCATAGAAATTCTCGTGTGCTCTATTATCATTCAGTTCATAAAGTGCGCGTAAAATAGTTTAAATAAATAATTACATTTTTAACATGTGAGAGATAGGAATGAGGGGTTGATGATTTAAACACCTGTCTCTACCCAGGATCTCATAGCTTTATCACTTCACCTAGGTTTATCATAAATTATTTCTTTGTATACTATTTTACAACTTGCTAAACAGTTTAACTAGTTGTAAAATAGTATACAAAGAAAAAATTGTTATTGTACTTAAATTAAAACGCTCTAAAAGAGTTTCATGACATTATCATCACTTTAAAGCTGAAGTGTTTCTTTTATATATAATGAAAGCTTTATAATAACACGATTTATATTTTAATAAATGAGTCAGAATTAATATTTGAAAGTTTTATAGCTACTATTTCCATTTTTATTTAACTTAGAATACCATAGGGGTTTGCAATTTCGATAGAAGCTGACTGTTGAATTGTAAGCGATAAAATAATGTATTTGAGATAATAAATTTTATTTTTAACGTCAAATGGCAGAAATTTAGCTTTTTTTAAAAAGTTTTTTGTACCACGCCCTTCTAACCGTTGGGATTACTATCATTTGATTATACTGACGAGACAGGTATTAGGAAGCTGAAATTTAAGGAAATGTACCCGCATTTGCGTGAAGTTATAAGGGTAAAACATTTAGAAAAACATTCAATACACTCAGCAAGTATTCAAACGCTGACCACCCAGTTACAAGTAAACTACAAGACTAAGTGAGCTAGACGTTTCATCTACTTGTTGTGGGTCTACCTGCTAATTTATTATTTGTTTTAATGAATACATTAAACCACCAAGAAATTAATATAAATTTAGTACCTCCTCTATGAGTCGAAATGGAACATTAATAGACCAGATAGGCGTCGTCCATTAACCACGTAACGCTTTTTTCCTACCTTTTTAGCCCCCCTCCCCCATTTAACACCATGTAGACATTTAGCCTAGCCCCCTTCCTCACCCCCCCCNCATTATTTCATAGGGAAGATTTGTGATACTAAAGAAGGGATTCAGAATTAATACTTCTTAAAATCCATTTTAAATACTAAATATAAATGATTTCAGAGAGTATTGTTATTTAGGGATGGCTACACATACAAACAGATAAGACAGACAAGTACAGACATAAAGACGTTTGGTTCAAATTCCTCAGGTTCATGAGGGAAACCCTCTGCTATATTTATGTTATGGATGTCAGGTTTTCGATCTGAGTAAGAGCCAGACGGCACTACTATGTGCTGGCTAGGATGGCCCTTTTCTTATAGTAGCGCTTGCTACATGATGATGTTGAAGTACCCACATCAGATGCTTGACTCTGGGAGAAGACATCTTTCTTAATATTGTGAACTTTTTATGATAGTCATATTATCATCATATAGAGAGCTGTTTAAAGAATTTTAGGTATACAACTTTTCTAAATGATTATTGGATTAATCTACTTTAATTAACTTATCAATACCTAGACTTATGTTTCGTTTCAACATCGATCCTGGCTTCATTCTTGAAAATGACTATATGGCCAATGAAGCAGAGATTGGGGTTCAAATACCTGTCGGGTGTACTCAGAGTGGCTTTTCTTAAATGGTTTTATAATATCTCTCCACGTTAATGAGAGTAGATTACCTCTAGAATTCTACCTTTCTCATTTCTACTCCATTAGATAAATATAATAAAAAATAATTATAATAACTACAATTAGACTATACCACCCTCAAAATGTATACTAAAAAGGTGGAATTTTAAAGAAACTTTATCAGCATTTGCATAAAGGGTGAGTGGGAAAACATGTAGGAAAAACAACTCTCAGTAGGCCTGACTGGTATTCGAACCCCATCTCCCCAACATCGGCCGATTAGTTTACTGAGAGAGTGACTATTTAGAATATGCCATACCATAACGTATGTATAATATTTGCATTTATATACACACACATTAGATTTATCAGAAGAGAAAAGATATAGGCTTAAATACACCTACCTTTTGTGAATAATTAATGATATTTGAAGTTTTACTTTTAATAACATGCTGCTGGTATGAAGAAATAACACCATTAATGGACTCCTCAAACTTGCCTTGAGATAAATTCTGTACTTTTGCTTCTTTCCATTTCACTACATCTTTTTCAAATTCTTCCACTTTTTTTCTAGATATCGCTTTTTATATGCAATCAATAAACAAGTCTCCTCTTTTTGAAGAAATTATTTTTGTTTCTGTACAAACACAAGTGATTATTCACGGCATTTGTAAAATAATGTACAGTAGGCATTTAAATTATACTCAAATTCAACTATACTTTTAATTTAGGCCGCTTCGACTGACAGCTGCTATCCAACAAAAAGTACGTGAAGGGGTCAGTAGTTCGGACAAATCTAAACAAGTGCCGTGAATATAAACATGTCACTGTCATCCGCATGAAAATATGTGTTTTCGACTGTGCTTGGCGTTCATAGTCTCTGGCAGACAATAACACCTAAGCGAATTAGAAATATTGATAAACAAAAAGTGTTAAACTTGCATTATCAACGCCACAGCTATACGGAAGTTATCTATAAGTATGTTTATCAATGGCTAAAATATGAACAAAGAGCTAGCATGCCTCAAGTCCGGCTCGATACCATACACAATAAGACACCTACGTAGACCAGAATGGAATGGGCCAGTTTCATACGTAAAACTGGCCCATGTTACTCGAGTCTAGGTAGGTTTATTATTATTATTATTATTATTTAGCACCGCGTCTTAATACCCGTTCGGGTTATACGCTTAAGTACTAATTACACTAATTTATTAGGAATTAGGAAGGTTGAGTTTAGAAGAAGTAAACCCGCATTTGCGTGGAGGGAGAGCGGAAAACCATTTAGGAGAAACCACCCCCAGTTCACCCGACCGAGATTCGAACCTCGATCTCCCCGTCCTCGGTGGTCTGGCTCAACACGACTGGCGCGTTAGCCAACTACGCCACCGAGGCGGGTTCTGGGTAGGTGTCATCTTGTATTTTGTTTTGAACTGCTTTTGAGGCACGCTAGGTCTGACTAAGCCTAGCATGCAGAATAACTGCCTGAAATCATCCCCCAAAGGAATGACTTTTATCCTAATAAATAAATAATTATTCCTTATATTCTGCAATAATTGAATGGCTGTATCTAGTGCATGGCTCAGGGGGGGCATGGTCGACTTATCCCAAATGAGCAGTTTAAATTCTCTTATGACAGCTGCATTATTCTATCTAGTCCTCATTCTATAGGTTGATATTTCTACTAACACTATTGCTAGTTTGTAGAGCAAGTGGGGGAGGCGCTATCCTAGTCCATACCATCGAAAGAATCAAGACTACCCTTTCTCTAATTAAGCTTAAAACATTTTATAAAAGTTAATTTAATACTCCCTCTAGCTCCATACAAAACTAATCTATTATTATTATTATTATTATTATTATTATTATTATTATTATTATTATCAGCACCACGTCTTACTAACCGTTCGGGTTATACACACTTACGCTAATATGTAATGGTAGGGTGATTGTGAGATGAAATGGAGGACCTATAGCTTAACGTGAGATCCAAACTACGGTGGAGGCCTGGCACTCCACAGATTCACAAGTTGTGATTAATACACGTCTTGTCAGAGGTGACGGAAGGGTTTGGCAATCAGATAAATCCGTGCCGGGACCGAAGATTGAACCCCGGACTCCCAGAACAGAAGTCCAACACCTTTCATCTAGACCACCAGGTTCACCAACTAATATATTAGAAGATTACTTGTTTTTGTAAATTACATCCATACCAGTATTAAAGGCAAGTTTTTGACTGCGTTTGACCTCAAATACATGATCCTTACCACTTTTTCTTCCTAATTCATGTCAAAACATTTATCTCAAATGTTTTCTGGAAGGCTGTGTGGAGGTTTACATAAATTAAATTCTTCTATCTTAATGCCTTGCAGGATCAGTATGTTTTGTATATCTAAGTGAGTCAAGTTTTCACGATTTAAACCATCAATAGTATGATCATTGTATCTCCTTGCAAAGTCCTCTATGATGGTATCAAAGGATTTTTTTTTCTTGGCTGTATAATCATGCACAAATGAAGCCAGAGCTGTCTCAGCAAAGATGGCGTTTATACACTAAGTCATCTTCGTGGTGACTTAGAATGAAAGAAGTCACCGATTTGACTGAATACATCAACTCTGTGTAAATGAAAGTTCATATTAAATACAAAAATTTCACGTAGCCTGCGTAATTTTTAACCGTCAAAAAGCACTATTTTACTAACAAATGTGCGTATGAACCAATCAAACTATAAAACAAACGAGTGTATATTAAGTTGTCATTTTTATTTAGATTTGAGGTTGAAATTTCTAAAGTAATTTATTACTGGTCTTGAAGATCGAAATAAAATATATTTATTAAAATAATTAGCTAAAACAGTTTTTTATAAGTTCTCTAGCTATGTGCTTATACTATATACTATATCTATATAATTTTGAATGTATGTTGAATAGTTCCCCTACAACATCTACAAACAATATTTTTCTAAATCATTGGAATGTACAAAAAGTCCACTGGATGGATATTCTCTCGTACATACACTATTATAGATGTATTATAATAGTTCTTCACTACACTCAATCTATTCCCTCAACATAGATTATTCTAATTTGTCAATTTAAATTAAACCTTGCAATCTGTTTCAAGATCTTTACATATGTAAGTAAATAAAAAACTTCCTCGGTAAATTCATAAAAATATAATTACATTAATGTGACTAACTTTTTGTATATACTGTACTTTATTATTTTTTCAACAGTAATATTATATTTATCAAATTATTTGTAAACATATAATTTTTTAAGTAATTAGTATTTCTAAAATATTATTTTTGAACTAAAAATAAAGTCCACGCTAATTATTGAAAAAAAATTATGTTATCATAATTTAAATTATTATTTTCTTAAAGTTTGACCAGTATTTCCTATACTGATGTCTTAAGGAACGTGACCACCAATGTAGGCTTAAAAATATTCGAAGTTTCAGTCATTTGTGATCATTTATATTAATCTGGTTTTTAGTTCCAATTTATTAACCTAATCATTGTTATTAATTTTTAATAGTGGAAGTATCTTATAGAAAACTACCATAGGCTTTTGATGTGAAATAAGCATGATTTGATTCGTGTAGGTTCAATTAATAAGAAACCACTTTCCATTTCCTTTGGTATCAAATCATACGTAAATCCCATGTTGAATGTTTAGTTAAACCTCGCCAACTCTACAAAGAATAAAAAGTAAAGGGGACCTAAAAAAAAACCTTACACTGACCTATTTTTTTTGTAGTGAACCAATTCAATACTTTGTAAACTCTCTCAATTTTCACAGAAGTTTGAACAACAAAAGCGACAACACTTTTACTAATGGGAGTGTGCGGCCACATCGTTTTACGATTTCGTTGTTGTTTCTCTCTTTCACGCGTCTGTAATTACAGGCACGTTCTCTGTCCCGTCCTCGTGTTTATTTGACTGTGTCCGTTTTTATCCTCAACCCCACCCTCTGCCTCCCGTCCCTCCCAACATCCCAACCAACCACTCGTCGGTCCTATGAGAAATTTCTCGGCGAGCTGCTTTGTTTATATCTACCCGTGTAAGGCAGATGGTGTTACAAATTCACTTCATATTTTTTTCGACTGAGGAAAAAATCCACCCCCTACCCATTCCAATTTCACTCTCTTCTCCTCCTTTGCTCATCATTCTTCGTGAATAATCCACTTCAGGTCGGTGCTGAGGTTCAGTTGGCTTGTTGTTGTTGTTGTCGGAATGAAAGAGCCCCTCCCTTCTCAAACTGATCCACCACCTTATCTCTCTCTATATCTCACCCCTTCTCCCTCTCTAGCTATACTTGTTCCTTCTTTATCTCCTATCTTTTTTTTTTAATCTTTCTATCTCATTCACTTTGTGTATCTCAAACGCGAGCACAACACGGCTTTGATTTTCCCTCCCTATTTCCAATTATTTCTATTTTTTTATGTTCTCTTTCTCACTCTATGATTCTCTTTGTCTCTCTCTCTCTCTCTCTATCGTATGATGCAGTCAGGTCCACGCTAAGAGGATCGATACGGCCGTGCGCGAATAACCAAACACATTCTCATGAAAAAGTTTTTACCACCACAAAAATTGGATATATATATAGTCTTTAATTACATAGTTGTCAATTTAGATAAATATTTGTGGTTTTTTTACTGCAAATGGTTGGGTTCTGGTTTTGTATTTAGGATAAATGTGATAATTATATTATAGTAATATTATATTGACATTTGTAATATCTTAGCAAAATGGGTTGAGGAATTATACATTAAAACCCTTTATAAGTTATCACAAAGTTAATTCAAGACCTAAATTCATACAAATGAGTTGCACCCATCAAATTTTGATGCATACAATATCTTTAAGGTGAGATTGAAGGGAACGCGAGATAAGGTACGTGTTTTTTTTAGTTTTTATGACAAAAAAGTTTTAGTAAAACTAAATAAAATATTGGTTCAATAAAATCATTTAGATTTTATTCTTATGTATTTTAATCTAATATTTTTAAAATATTGTAATATAGAAGCTGAAGGAGGAGGCAGAGGTTCACTGACAAAAAGAAATGGACCTGTCTTAAGACAGAACACTTGATATTAAAACTAATAATAATAGAGCATTATGTAATTTTACAAATTCCTTTTATTTATCCTCGATCAAAAAGTGTCTGGTTAGATTGGTTAAATTCGAGAACTGGCGTCCATATATACTTTCCATTTTCTAAACCAACATCCCTTACTCCGTATGTAATGTCCATCAACCGGCCTCGTGTTATAGTGGTTAGAGCCCGTGGTAGCTGAACTAGAGGTTCCATACTCGATTCCCGGTTGGTACCCTGGTTTTTTTTCTTGAAAGGTGAATAAATCCCATGGCCACCAAGGTTTGGTTGGCTAAAATTAAGCTTGGTTAAGTAATTCATTGGTTCCACCCCATCATAATCACTATCATCATCATCTCATCGAAACATGTAAATACTATCCACGGAAAGGGTGTACTATTAGTACATTCGATCATCTCCTGAGAAAATGTCCGTTAGAACTGGCTAATCTTTACTCATATTGAACTAAAGATTTATGTAGCCCAGACACGCCATTATGATCACCTATTTACATCCATTATGTGAGAATGTATAGAGATATCTTAGCTTTCATTTTTTTAATCAACTTATTTTATCAATATGTATCTTTCAAGTGAGCTTAACTCAAGAATAGACGCCGTACACATTCACCCATGCATTTTATAGCTACATTCCATATTATAATAATTAAATTCAATCATAAAGTTTTCACTCACGACAGAAATCGAGCCGGTTAACCTTGCATTAATAGGCAGACACGCAAGTGATGGACTCACGTCATGCATTATTTTACTTTGTATGAATATATATAGATATATTTAAACAAATATATTTATACATTACTATGGCTTATTTATTGCCACGCACCAAACGCATACAAACAATCTGCAACGTTCACATTTTTGTTCAAAAAGTGCAAAAAAATTTGTAAATTGTGAAATTAAAGTAAATTAATCACAAAACTTATTCGTCTTGGAAGAGGGTGGACATGGGTGGCTTAAGGACGAACCAGGCGTTGGCTTGAGGGGGGTGCCAAACAGACCACCAACTTAACCCAAAGTAGCCCACGTGTGATAAGATTATGATAGGTTTGGGGACTATTTTCATCACGACCAGGTTACGTAAGATTTGGATCTGTTAGGTTTGGGATTTTTTTTCTTCATATTTTCTTACTATCCCCCCGTTATATAGGGGGGCACCATAAAACAATCCCACCGGGGTGCAAAATTTTCCTTAGGCCATCTCGTAGATTGAAAATTCCCTAACAGTTAAAATGGATGTAGGATATTTGAAGAAATACCCACAAACAGTGACCCGTTTGTACCAATCTAGATAGGGAGTTTGACACAGCCTTAGTAAATAAATGAGAGATATGTTACAATCTAGATAGGGAGTTTGGCACAGCCTTAGTAAATAAATGAGAGATGATTTGGAATAGCCAATAAAGGACGATTGGACCTAAAATATACCACATTTACTAACCTAACCTAACCTAACATAACCTAGCCGTTGATGTTTCTAACTTTTGAGAATGAAGCGTCCCAATAAATGTAAACACAGCACTTATGATCAGAATATCGACACATCAATTCATTGGTTATAAAAAATATGAACCAGAATCAACCCTCTAGGTAGAATGTACAGGTTTTTTCCTTAACCATGCCAAACATCCTATTAACAGCATGGTCTAAATCACCCATATATTTCACTTAGGATAGTCACTTATTGCACCAAACGTTTAGCGCCCTTTAAAACTATCAACAGTGCATCTGGTCGGGATTAAACTCTATCCTACCGAGTCAAGTATGAGGAATGCCAGTCGTCAAGCCACTATAGTGATTAATGCGCATTGGTGGACTAAGTTCCCTGACATAAATAAGAAAAGGACCTGTCGTAATACAGAACAGCCAATAATAATAAAAATAGTAATAAAACAACTACTAGATATATTTATGAGAATGATTTGTTCATCATGTATTAGTCTATTGGTCGAATGGCACTTACTATAATCAAAAACGTGTGTTTGAATGATATAAATGTATATATTCTAGCGATCTTCATAAAATACAAAACTTCACATTATTCTACCATTGCTAAACAAACTATCATAGAAGCTATGTTTTTCTTTATTTAAAAAAACAGTTTCATAACATTTTTATTTGTAGCTTCTTTGCCGATATAATTTGTAAAGTAGTAACACACCCTTAATATGTAAAATAGGTTTATCTTTATACTTGTCAGTGGGTCGGTGTCTTAACTTGACGGATTGAATAAGTTTCTAATGTATAAGCCACACCATAGCTGAGCCAAGCAAGTCAAGCTTGGTGCTTTTAAAGGTGAACGGAGAATATTTAACAAACTCACAGTTTGTACACGCTGGTGGACAGGCTGTATAAATGTCATGCTAACATAGTCTGGTTTGCCGGTGATTTGAGATATTGGGGCTCAAATCCCAGAAGAATGTATTGAGATTTTCTTTTTTCCTAAATATTTTCCCACTATTCCTTCAGGCAAATGATGGTAAATTTCTTACATTACGAGTATACTTTACTTATCCCTATCAAGATAATATAATTAATGAATAGTTGACTCATTTAAGAGCCCCCATGGTCCGAGACGTTTCTCTCGCAATAGTTGCTGATAATGGGTAGATCGGGATACTAAACCTTGTAGAGTATATTAAAGGTCGTTTTCGATAAATTACTCTCCACTCTCTTACATGAAAATATGGGTACATTTTTCTAAATCCAACAAATCAGTACAAATGTGTTTAAACAGAACTTATAGTAAAGCAATGCGGAATAAATAAATGCATATATTCTGAAGGAGTGAGACATGGAGAAAATATATTTTACGATACAATTATTGATCTGTACATACTTTTTCATATATTATAGTGTAATTAAGAGTACAAATATCAAATAACTACATAAAAATCCATTTATCTCTATTAATCAAGAATACAATTTTATTTATCATGTAAAACACTCAATTAATATCTAGTTTCAACAAAATGTTATAGCAATTTTTGAAAACATTTCGATTTAAAAAATTCAGTGGTTGGTGATAAGCCATCATAAAAATCATGATTTTTCCTCGAGGTACAGCCATGAATGATCTAAATAAAAAGTTTGAACAAATTACATCAAATACTTTCGGCCATTCAGTATGAAGATAGACTATTATTTTTTTAATTTGGAAGCTGTGGTATTAATTAATACGCTCCCCTAATTTTATAATAGTTTATCAACTAATTTAATATCATTTAAGTTCTCAAGAGAACCTTGGTAGATGGACGTTATAATTTTGAGGGATTTTAAAAGTTTTACTTTTTTTTAGCACAGCATCCTACTACCCGTTCGAATTAAAAGCTTATATATTATTTATGCTAATGGTTTTGGTGATTAGGAAGATTGTATTTAGATGAAGGGCATCTGCGTCGAGGAAGTCTGGAAAAACATTAAGTAAAATACTCTCAGTACACCTGACAGGTTCGAACCTTGATCTCTCCATCACCGGCAGTCTAGTCTACTGTAAGTTTAGTGACTTAGACCATGCAGCCACTGAAGTGGGTAAAACTTTTACTAATATCCCTGTTTAAGTTAATAGTTAATAATGGTGTTTCAACTATAACAAAAGGTAGTTTTAAGTAGTATATTTTAATCAGTTGTTTAGAAATCAATAATATTTCGCAAGAATTATTTGAAGGTTATGGACGTATTGGACATCAGAAGAAAAAATAAATTGTATGGAATTCCACACGGACTTTCTCACTCAATGGTTTAAAAATAGAAATATTTACCCAAAACTCGTAATATATTATGTGAAACAAAATAATATACATTAGCAAACCCAAGCATAAATTGCAATATATTTATGTAAAACATTTTTTGAGTCCTGGTTTAAAATTTTATAATTTTATTTAAAAAAAATTAATGTCCTTATTTGTATTTTGGACCAATAAAAAAGACCAATATTGGGTCCGCAAGGGTCAACACTTCATATTAAAATTTCAACTTCCGGTTAAAATTTTCGACATTTTATTAGGTGTTGCAAATCTTCATGCCATCACATTGCTATTGAATTCCTCATTTATAAATTTTGACCAATAAAAAATCTAAATATTGACTATTGAGTCTTAAATGGAAATATATCATTGTTGTAAAAAGATTTCTCCTAAGAGGTTTAAAAATAGCCAGTGTATTTATAATCTTAATCAATGCTTGGATACGAACTTAAACCAAAATCATTAGAGCCAATTTTGAGAAAATTAATTTTTTCTATTTTCATCCTTTATTAAAGTGATTTTAATTTTAAGTTTAAACAGACACACAGACAAACGGCATTGCAAAGACCACCTTTTAGGGTTTGGTGGTCATAAGACGTCGACATCCATCGACATTTCAGGTTAGATTTTTTTTACGGTCGCAATAATTTCCTTTTGTTTTCGAAAAGTAAAAATATATATATTTGTGTATAGCTTGAAAGTTATTGGTTTTACAAAAATATGCTTCGAATAAAATATTTGTATTATAGATAGACATACATATTTGTAAATGTAAGTAATTTCATATTTCAAATAGTTTCGGAGATATGATAAAACAATCATAATTTACGCATCAGACCAGAGCCCTTAAAGTCATTTTGCCGAAATATTAAGAGTAGCCATTTTGTTTGGAATATTTAAAATTTTCATAAATGAAATTTAATCAAAATCGTTTGAGCAAATTTTTAGAAAATTGATTTTTTCTCTTTTTGCCCTTCAGTAAACTACCCTTAATTTTAGGGTTAGATATCCAATTCCAAACACACCTCGAGGTAACCCTATGTAAACCCTTGATACTAAGTTTTAGCCCGATCAGTAAAATAGTTTAGGCTCTAGTTGGAGGTGTAGATAGACAGACAGAGACGGAAATTCAAAAACAACTTTTTCGGTTTCGGGGGGTCATGAAACGTCGAGATTCATCAAAATATCAAGTTCGATTATTTTGACGATCACAATACTTTCTCTACCTGTAAGTTAGCGAGAAAGTAAAAATCTCATCTTTTTCAGTGGTACTTCTATTTTATGGGTGCCAATTTTCAGACCTCATTATTTGTTAAGAAGATTATCTTCCATGTTAGCACTATAACGCTATCTAGTCTATATAAAATGAAATAACTACGGTATAAAAATCAGCTGGGATCTTTTCAAGGCGTTTTCTTATGTTGTTTATTTAAATTTTAATCTTAAGATTTTCTTACTGTATATATTGTAATGTTTCTGGAAAGATTTCCAGTGGTTGAATACGTGTTTTTCCATTGATGCTAGTTTTGTTTTTAAGTCAATCCCTAAATAGAACACCTTTAATTTGTTAATTTAGAAATATTTTTAAATTAATTGGGCTTTTGGTTTCCCCTTGAGAAATTGATAAATAGTGATCTTACTCCAAGTATTAATAATATCTCAGATATGGGGTAATTTATCGGCCGAAATGTATTCAGTACTTTTAAAAAGAGTCCCAGAATTAGAGTAGCATTTGAAGATTTAATTTGTTGAAATTTAATATAAAGCAAGGCCAGAATTTTAATATTTTATGAGCCATATATTTTTCTCTAAAAGCTAGGTTATTTTTTTTCAAAAATGGGTGTGATTTAAACATTTATTCATCGACAAAAAGTCATTTGAGGCCATTTTGCCCATATTATTAAAGGAGAATCAGTATAGAACATAACCAGAATAATTTTTATATAATATAAAAATTGTATTACCACTAAAGATACATAATAGCAATGATAGGAGATTTTATTTGAATAAAATTCTTATGATAATGGTATTTTCTATTTAATTACTTTTTATTACTAGGAAACTTTAGATAAAACAATTTGATTTATTAATTCAAACATTCTAATTTTTTGCAATAAATTTAAATTGGTAAACTTTATTTTTTCTGTTATTATATTTATATTTTCTTAACACAAATTTATATTATATATTTATAAAGCATGCAATAAGTAGGAGTGATGATTAGTGCTTTAAATGATACTTATATTATAATTCATCTTAACTGCTATTATCTTTTAGTGTATTTCCCCTTATTCTACCTGTCATATGTGTGGCTTATACTTATTACATTTGTATGTATTATTGAATTTATTATTGTTTCTCACTTCAAGAGAGAGAGAGAGAGAGAGAGGTCAACAAGTATCCTTAATAATTGTAAAGGTAGTGAGTGTTTAATCTACGTATTCGTTAAAAGCTTTAGGTCAAGGTCAAAGGTCTTTGGAAATGGAGATTCTTGTTAGATTGCTGAGTGCATGCCAAATGAACTCTATATATTTTTTGTTCATCAATATTTTATGTGAATATGACTTAATTATATATACAGTTTTTTTAACTTATTCAACAATCAATGGCCTAGTACAGTTCAAGATATATATAAATTAAAAAGTTCAGAGAAAGGCTAGAAAGACGAAGATCTTAAAGATGAATATAAAAAACACATATACTCGCTATTTTTAATAATAACAACACAAGGCATATACAGATTAAATAGCCAACACAATCACTTGTGAGAATATATTCACAATAATAATATATTATCTAAATGTGTTCGTAAATAAATACTTTCCATACGCCATTGTTTCAATCAGCGGAAGTGCTATCAAAAAAGGATGATAATTTAAGAGCTATTCTCATATGACACGAGATTTAATTTTATTTGCTTGTTTTAGATTAACAAACAGTTTTTATAAAGAGAAAACTATGAAACACACGATTGAGATGATCGCTTAAGAAAGATCAATAATTTACTCTTTCAATCTGGTAAGAAAAAACATAAAACCACAGCAATAGATGTACACAAATTCGTTACATTGTTTAGTCACAGTACCGTATGCAAAGTTTTTTGTATCATGATTATGTGAGGTGGGAAGAGCTTATACGTGTATTCCGCCGTACGCGTGTTTCGTAAGTAACAAAATTACTTTTTTTTAATATTCCAACGAGATCCTGTTTTTCTCTCTTTTGTACGAGGGTATATTTTTACGTGCAAAAACTTTTTTTAGTTGAGAGAATATGACTTTGAATATGTTAACTACGTATATTCCCATTATAATTATAAACTATTCCTACTACACTCCAACATCGCATTAATGTTCATATAAAAATATGTAAAGACCTAGAGGCGAAAGAATATTTTATTTTATTTTCTCATCTAGCCATAATATGTAAATACAAGATAATTTCAAGCCTCATTCAAAATTGAGGCTGGACGTGGTTTTAAATGCTAATGCAGCTATGGCTGCGTTTTAGGCCCGCATTTATAGTCTAAATTCGGACGTTAGGCAATCCCCCATTCAACCTGAGCTAATGTTTTTTAAATGTCACCTTATCTGATTATCCGTTAGTGTTATACGCTAATACGTTAGGGATGAGGGAGGTTAGACTTAGATGAAGTGTAACCGCATTTTCATGAAGGTGGAGGGAAAAACCATTTATAATAAACTCAGCGAACCGACCTCTTCATTATCAATCAATAGCGGGAGATTGGTTGATTCTTTATGACTAGAAATTAAATACAGCTCTTAGTGTTAAAATACACGGGCATAGCTCTACGTGTCAATACGCCGTGTGACAATCACACTACTTACAGGCTTGCTTATGTTTTTACCGTTTATATTACTCCTGGATATTCTATAGGATAAGATGTGTGCCATTGCAATGCAATGATACTAGTTCATAAAAGTGTGATTGTATCGTTAATTTGTAAATAGGTTGAAAAAACAAATAAACATATCCGACAAAAGGCGACATTTTTGTATATATTAAATGTAAGTCCTAATACCAAAGGTAAATTAGTATGTTGCATTGGGATGAAACCAAATTCAAGACATATTAGAATTTTTCAATACAGCTTTACGAGATATTAGGTATATTAACATAATATTTATAAAAAAACTGCAATAATTATCATAAGCTAATTATCTAGTAGAAAAAATGCTGTGTAAAACAGTAAATTTTATAACAAATATTTTAACGCAACTTACTATTGCCATTGATCTACATTAATATTACTATATTTAAATAAAAACTATCGTTTATCAGGCATATTGACATAATTATAGATCAAATAAAATAAAAGTGTATCGTCATAATTATTGGCTCCAGTTTCATGTAGCGTTCGCCAATATAATTCAAATAATAAGTTTTCCTTCTCAAAATTTTAACGGGCTGGTTAACCCAACTATGGTCTAACTATAAACACAACTGATAGCCTTCACCCAATTCATAAAACGTTTAGAATTGATATAACGATATATAGAAAAGTGAACTAATCAGGACGATTATCTCCGATATGATGGTAGACAGTGAGGTGCGTGCAAGAAAGACTCTTCCTCGGAGTCAAGGCGCTTGACGGCTTTAGTGCGCCTACTCACATCTTCTCTTCACCGAACTCTTCCCGTGACATTGTGATCAGGCGCTTTTAGGATGTTTTCCTACTCTTGGACCATTTTTATACATATTTAAACAATTTAATTTTGCAGAGACGTGCTCTAGGGGAAGTCCAACTTCAGTGGAGTGTTTGTTGGTAGCGAAATTTTTCTTGTTAAGATACGCGATCATATGAACAAGAAGTAACTTCGGAGTGAGAGCTGATATTTAATTGTTGATTTAAGACCCAGTAGTAAAACTTTACAAACATTATAGTAATACTAAAGCAACGCTATGAACTGGTTTTGCATATTTCCTATAGCTTCTATAACAATGCAAAAACATTCAAACCATACCCAGCCTCATTCTTGCACCCACCTAAAACTACACTTACACTACAATAGCACTCAAACACCTACTTTAATTCATTAATTTGCCAAACCCTTTCTTCACTTCTGACACGACGTATATTAATCACAACTTGTGAATGTGTGGAATACCAAGCCTCCACCGTGGTTCGGATTCCACGTTAAACTGTAGGTCCTCCATTTCATCTCACAATCACCCTACCATTACACATTAGCCTAAGTGCGTATAGCCCAAACGTGGTGCTAATAATAATAATAATAATTCATACCTATTTAAAACTACACTAACACTAAAGTAAAGCTCAAAAATCACTCATAATATATTTTTCTAACCCTCCTAAAACCACACTAACACTACACAAGCTTAAAAAGCAATACTTATACACATGTTTTCTTACCTTCCTCAAAATACAATAACCCTACACTAGCACTCAAATAACACTTAGATCCATTCTAGCACCAACCCAAAACTAAATTAGTAATAGAATTCACCTCAAACACTGAGCGTCATTCTAGCATGCCACTCTAAAACTAAACTAACACTACACTATCGAATAAACAATACTTAGCCACATTCTTTCAAACCTTCTTAGATATAAAAATAGGCCAACATTACATCATTGCTTAGTCTCGTACTTGAAAACCAGCCTCTACACAGTATTCCTGAAATAAGGGGATGATACTTCCTCTTATATGGTGGGGAATTATTTTCAGAGTAGGTACATCAAGTAAACCGCTATCCACAATTCATATTCATTTTCTTGCCTTGCCTCAATAAATACACATTCCCAAGTATGATTTTATCTAGATCATAGCCTAGCTGATATGATTCCAGAATGGGAATTGGGCAGAGAAGAGGGGGAGAGAATAATTAAAATATATGGTTCTAACCAGTTCAGAATAACTTAACGTCACGGCATGTCTTTGTGATTTTTCCACCACACGCTTCCAAATTTAAATACTGAAATATATTCCTACCTCAAAGTCTGCTAATCCTCTGTATGCGATGATTAAGCAGCACACGAAGAATAGGAATGTACCCAGGTTGCGCGTGTCTGCTAGTGACGTCACAAGCGGCACAGAACCCATTTGCCAGTCGTGACTCAGCGTGACGGGACAGAGCAACAACCAACAGTTGAATGCAGCAAGATAGCAGAATGTCAAAAACCTGCAAGAGAATATAAACACAGGACGTGATTGCTTGAAATACAACTTACTTATAAGAGACATTATAATAGAATGAAAATGAATATACATAGTACCTTTGTTAAGTGAGCCAGACAAACCATTATGTTAACAATGTGAATACCAACTTAAGATATTTCTTTATGAAAGATACCCCAGGAAACAATAACATACAATTTTAGATCCCAGCAATTTAATAAAGCAGTGTTGTAAAAATTGTTTATGAAGATGGGAGCACCTTTATTAAATTATATAATAATAAGATAAATTTATATAAACTTAATAGTACTCAATCTATATTGAACCATGACCTGGCGTTTCAGAGTTAAACGTGATAAACCCTCCAACGATATTGCTTACACTTTTTTTTCAAATTGGTCGAAGAGTATATTTGGATGTTAATTATTACACCTCAAAACTCATCCTATTTTCATTTAAAATTTAAATTATTTTTAAAAATAAAACACAAATTAATTATCTAAACTAATAAACCAATCCATTAAACCGAAGAAATAAAATAAAAATAAACTGCAAAGCTGTAACTAAACACACACTAGCCCAACTAGAAATAATTATCAATGTCGCTGGGTGTGGATCATTTATTGATTTCCAGCTCATTAATTATTGAAAAATATAATCAATCTTTGTTTAAAATGTTTGGCTTTACATCGGGCTATAGTTGTAGGCGCTACGGGCTGAAACGTGAACAAACATGAATTGTATTCTTAGTAGGCCTTAAATGTTTATTATTAAAAAATAATTTATAGACATATTTTCAAATAACTAATGTCATTTGCTTGGAAAAATTAACTGTGTTGACCAAGGATTTAAAATCTGTCTCCTTACACGTCAATTGTTTACTAAAATTCGTTTATATAAAAAACATAAAACGGATTTTGATTTTTTCCAAGACTACGAACTTTGTAGTAGTTCTGTCTATAGCCACGGTAGATAAAAAAAATAATTATCTCTGACTGAAAACGTGAGTAAAGAAATTTGTTGACATGAATAAATAACTTTTGAACTATTTTTAGATTTAATTCTGATTTTTTTCTTTTGTTCCAAAGTATATAACGAAGGTAAACAAAATCCACATTAAAATCGTTGGTCGTTAGTGTTATTCATTGATTTAAAAAGAAGACTATTAAATGCTTATTAACTAACGCGACTATTAAAGTAAAACATAATTTGTACAAACAATAGATTCACCGGTGGCTGTGGTATCAATTATAGCTCAATAGGTAGCCAATGATTTACACACGTCCATTACAGATTCTGCCTTAAACTATGAGTGAAGAATTACCATGAGTAGGAGACAAAGATTGGACAGCTCAGTGTTAGAACATTGGTGCGCTAAGTCGAAGGTACTAGGTTCAATTTCCGGGAAAAGGTAGAATTTTTCAAAATTTACGCGAAAGTTTGTTCAATTGTGTCATAACATTTATTTTAAGAAGATTATGCACTTGATGTCTTACTAAAAATATTATGTTCAAATGTATGTGCTAATATTTGGCACGTTATATTAATTCAAAGGCATTAATTTATTGACGTGCCTTTCAATTACATTTATCGACAGTTTATATCAAAGTTATTCAATTCAATTATTTACAGAATTGAGAGGAGTCCTGCTTACATATTAACTAACACTTTTTAGTAAAATCGGCGAAGAAAATTGATTGAGACTTAAATTAATATTATTAATTTGTATTATTAATTTGTATTATTAATTTCTAAGAATTTTGGCTAGAAATATATATCGTAGCTATCTACGGTATTGATATGCTATATTTTGACTTTATGATTCTTACATCTTGGTGATATGGCAGAGAATAATATAAAATCTGAAGCTATTGTTACAATTGTAATGATTATCTAGTTCTAGCTCTCCCAAAAACTGATAATAATTACGTTCTTATTTATAAATACGCCTAAATTTATTTTAACTGCCTTCAAAAACAATTAAAATTTTATATTAAGTTTTTATAAATAGTTTTGTTGGTAAATCTATTATTTTATTTGTTATTATATTTGTTTATTAATAACTTACTACGTTGGCCAGCACGTGGTCTAAATGTCAAGGTCATTTATTGTGTTTTTTGGTGAGGTCGAGGTTTGAATCCCGACCCAGTGTACTAGGGGTGTATTTTCCTAAATGTTTTCCCACTCTCTCCACGAAAATCTGGGTACAAATCTCCTCTAAAGTCTACATTACTCATCCTTACTTCATAAGCATAATAAATATGTATGAATTTAACCCAAACACATAATGAGACGTGATGGGATGTAATAATTTTAAGTTAACATTGTTAAAGTATATACATTCACTAATTATATTTTTAGCAGATATGTATGATAATTCAACTATCTCTGCTGTTCCCTTACAATCTTTCTCCTAAACACCACTACCCTCGATTCAACCCTAAAATCATCTATAAAAAAAACACACCTCACATTAAAGTGGATGTGATTGCTTGCAATTTCACTTTGTCCCTTTTCTCATCCAATCACCTCAATACACGACACCACCACTCCTAATCACTTGTCCCAATAAAAGCTTCCCTACTACTTCAGACCTACCTTTTCCCTCTCTCCCCCCCCCCTTTTTCTCTAAAACACTTCCTTGCCCTTTCTTACTTTCTCTTTGCACGACAAAGTGCCTTCACCGGTTTTTCTATTCTCATTAACTTCGTTTCTCCCCCGTTTCTTCTAGGGGAATTCTCACTTAAGTCACGCGTTCCTAAAGTAGGGAACGAGTTCGGACTCTTAAAGTCTTGTTTCGATATATATTTAACTTCGATGATTATTTTATAACGTACCTTAGGATATAAGTGTTGGTGTAGTTTGAAGTTTCTAAATGGTAATTGTTTGGGAAGGTATTAAACATGATAAATTTCTAAAGATAAAATAGACGATATATTTAATTTGACAAACATCATGCTATCACACCTCTAGACCCCTATACCCTAGTCCTCCACCTAAAATTAACTGAAAAGGTGACCTGGTGGTCTAGGGGTAAGGTGTCAGACTTCTGTGTTGAGGGTCCGCGGTTCAATCCTCGGTCCCGGCACAGATTTATCTGATTGCCAAACCCTTCCTTCACCTCTGACAAGACGTGTATTAATCACAACTTGTGAATGTGAGGAATGCCAGGCCTCCACCGTGGTTCGGATTCCACGTTAAACTGTAGGTCCTCCATTTCATATCACTATCACCCCTACCATAGCACATTAGCGTAAGTGCGTATAACCCGAATGGGTAGTAAGACGCGGTGCTAATAATAATAAATTAACTGAATAGTGGAATGTACCGTTGACTCCGCTTACGCTCAAAGATAGCAGTCCAACCTTCATGGCTTAAACTATAAGCTTATCGTATAAGCTATACCATAGTGAAATAATGGAAGGAAAGGATAAGGGTACCTTTCATAAAACAAATAAAAGAATTTAGTTATAATTTATTTTATATAATAATAATTACTTAGTAAAGATAGTAATTTCAAATGAGTTTAAGATGAAAAATTTAACAACAAAAAATGAAAATTTATACAAGCAAAACTAATATAACACTTCTCTTTTCTAAGATTTCCATCGAATTTAGCACTCATTGGTTGGCAGTTGATGTAAATATCAAACCAGGTTAGTCAAGTTTACCCTTAATGGGGAAATCGGAATTCGAATCCTGTCAAAAATCTTTTTCATGAAAATTAGGGTGCATTTCTTTTATATTTATCTTTATTCCTACTCGATTAATTCTAACCCCCAACGTATAGCCCTCAAATGTGTAGTATAATATGAAGCACCCAAACAAACACAAATACAAAAATCCCAAATTTTATATTTAAAGAAAATAAGAAGCTTATTTAAAGGCTCTTAAATCTGTACCTACAGCAAAACAATTTTTTTTTTCAGAATTGTGTGCAGATAAATAATACATTTTCTTTAAAATTTAGAGTGTGTTTTGTCCCCAAATTATACAATAATTTATTTATAATTCACACGCATGAAGGAAGCATTAATGGGGAAAACAATTTCAGTAATTAAAGTTAATAAGGATTAAACCGATAAAGAATCAGAATCGGTGTTTGAAAGCAATTCAATCGAGTATTTGGTTTGCTACTCCATGCTACACTTTTTATTTGCTTACAATTGGACTAAGTTGGTGGCGGGATTATTGGGAAACCACAAGTAGCCTCTATCCGACTATTCTCTCCCCTACTATCACTAGAAATCAACGTGGGAAAAAGAGGGTGGCGAATCACTATGAGATGTTTCTACCATTGAACCTTTATTCCAACCCGATTAACTGTGACCCCTCACATAAAACCCCTTATACATAATAGGAAATCGAAAAAGACTTGATCGGGAAATTGAATGGCACAAACATTGGTATTGTCTGAAATAGATTAGACTTCTCTCTACCTTTATTTTCGATTCACTCCGGGTTAAACCGAGTGTAATTTGAATACAAGGATTCAAAATGAGATTACGTAGTCACTTAGAGATTTGACATTATATTTGCTATTGATGGAATAGCCAGTCTTAAAAGCAATGGTGTAATTAAGGAGGTGACAATGTTTACTTTCTTTAGGGATAAAATATCGTTTATTTATATATTATATATAGTCTAGGAGCTGAGAATATTATGTTGGATTTTCGAGATGTGGAGGGTTTCTATTTTTGGACCCTTTATACGAACCATAGAAGGAAACAAATTGGTCACATAGTATATCTCATGCTCACTTTTTAGATATGGCCGCCATCTTCTTTTTTCAAAGAAAAATCATTTAAATTCAATTTTTGTGCCTAATATGGAGGTGAGATGTGTCATTTTAAATGTAATAAATTCTGTTGAAAACATTTAAAAAGTCAAAAGTGTTATAGGAGGCACAAAGAAAGTAATTCATCAATAAATCAAATAATTTGCTTTCAATTTCATGTGAAGAAAAACCAAATAATTTATAAACTGCCCTATTTAAATGGTTTTAAAATGTATACAGCTATGAGCTATTTGTTGCATGTTCTAAATAGGTCCAGAAATGATCAAGGAGTAAAATAAAATGCAGGCGCTAGGATTGGAACCTTCACCACCCCGTAATAAAACCAAAGAATCCTGTGAAATTTGTGTTATTTGCAGTTTAAAGGAAAAAAAAAATCATCATATGGGACTGACCCTAGGAGAAAGCAAATAAAAGATGCAAGTGTATTTCTGAATGATGAACTTCTTAATACACCTAAGAATCTGGTAATGTTTTCTTCTATCATATGGTATGTTACTAGCCTTATATGTTAAAGGCACAAATAGTAACAAGAAACGCAAATTATTCTGAATATAACTGTTCCCCTCAGGCTTCAAATGGTACAGGAGACTTTCAACAACAACACAAAATAAATTATAGAATAAGTGGACAGAAACCACTGTCCACAGTGTGTGTTATATGGCATCAACAAAAACACGATAAGATGAAATTAAATTATTTAGAATCTGTGAGGAAAGGTGAGCGCAAGATTTTTTAGACGCAACGAGATTTTTTAAAGATTATGTTTTTGAGAAAATGTGTATCTTAGAAGACAAAACAAGTGTATTTGCAGCAGATATAATGTACCATAATGTGTGCATGAACACTTAGCTAAATAAATATCACTGTTATTAATCAAGAATGTTCATCCAGTTAAACATCTTCAACTGATGGTGTTTTACGACAGTTTGTCCTAAAGTTGAATTTTAAATCAAAAGGTTATCCTTTGTCCAACCTTTGGGAAGAATTAACTATACAAAATACTTCCTTTACTATATAAAATAAAATAATGAAATCCACGCTAACTGACATATATGATAAAAAAAATATGTTTTTCTTAATCAAGAGAAAGATTTCTTTCTCATCTTGTTTATGCACCTTCCAATGATGTTAATAGGATTGTTTATAAAGTTAGATCTTGTGATGAAGTCAAGAAATGTGCTACTCTAATTCGAGAGGAAGCGAATAAATTTAACTTCAATTTAGAAGGAAATTTTTTAGATAAAAATGATTTAAAAGTTTCCCAACTAAAATATGAGGATTCACCTCCAACCTACTAGAAGTAATTCTTAAAAAAAATTGCAATTTCATATTTCGAATCAGCACATGTTCACCAAAAATGTGACACTTTGTTTCAGGTTGTATATTTTCTGATGTCACAATGGTTCCAAAAAAAAAGCTCCTCTACATGGGGCCAATACTTAAACAATACATAATATAAGTGGATTTAAATCACTAATCAATCTGTTTAACCATCAAGGACTGTGTCGTATCTATCATGAAGTTATTCGCTAAGACCAAATGCTGGCAAACATAAATTTAATCAGAGCCGAAGGGAACCATGTCCCAATATAACCTTTAATAAAGCCCAGCATTCCTGTACGTAGTGCTATGGACAATTTCGATAGGGAAGAAGCAACACTTTCAGGCGTGAGTGTAGTACATGACACCATCTTAGTTTTGTTCCAAGATCATCAGAGCCGGAAGTAATTTTAGTGAGCAATTATCATCCAGAAAACAACGCAGAAACTTTTGGTATTGATGTGAAGCTAAGAATTTTTGAAAAATACATAAAAATGCAGCAGTTGCTTGGCTACAGTAAGTCAAAGAAAAGGTGTGCTATTCCAACCGATTTCACACCAGTCAATGACCTGAAATTATAATCTGAAATTAGAAAGCCAGGAAGGAATTTGGATCTGATATGATTCCTCTCGCGATTTTTATAGCATTTAATGTCTCTGGCGTTGATTTGCATGAAAAAGTAGAAATACCATCAAGGAAGGCTTTCATTAGTGTATTGTCCCGGCATCCATCTCACAGAACGCTCACTGGATTTACTTCAATACTACCTTATCCTGCAACACAGTATAGTTCAATTTATACAAAATGGTATATTTTCAATATATTTTGCTTCAATTAAATCTTCTTCCAAAGGACTCTTTGTCGTACCGTATAGCCAAGGAACTACAACTTCTTCACCAAGAGAGATTTTCAAATATATTTCTTGGTCTATGATGAGCTCCTCTTAATAAAGCAATAATAACATGCTTTGGACAGCATTTAAAAAACAGAAGAGATCTTTAAATTCTAGTTGAAACTGAGACAATGGTACCACGTTCAGCTGAAAGTGCTTTAAATGGAAATCATTATTCTCAGGAAGTGTGAGCAGTTTGTATGCTCTGTGAGGTAATACAGATACTACAGTGAAATAATTTTTTGAACAATGTGAAAACTCTTTTCAAATATTAAACGTTTGCAGTCATCTTTAAATGACGAACAACATCTTTCTGAGGAAACAAAATGCACTCTCAAAAATTTGAGTGACATTTAAAATGACATTAAAGAATTCAGACAAATTGGTATAAAACGTAGCAAAATGTTTTGTTATTCGTACCAGTTTGTGTCAATAGGGATTTGATTCGTGGTGATAGAGAAAATAATTGAGGTTTACATGTCTGCAGCATAAGATACTGTTTACCACTATTATTTTCATCTGATATAATTAATTATGCACGATGGTGTACTATATATTAAAATGATTGCATTCTGAAACATAAGCTTATTCTTTGGTATGTAAATCTTCTTAATATAGTCTTAATATAATTAGAGCTTATTTAAATATATTGGGGAGAAAATACAACAAAAACAAAAGTTATTTTGAAGTCTATACAATTTACGCCATTTTAGATGGTTTGATAACAATATATAATATATATATATAATTAAAACATATCTATAGCATATATGACTTTTAAAATGCCATATCACACCTTCATGTATAGAAAATATCGAATTTAAATGATTTTTCTTTAAAAAAACAAGATGGCAATCATATCATATGACCGATTTTTTCCCCATCTTTATGGTTCGTATAAACTATCTAAAAATAGAAACCCTCTGCATCTCAAAAATCCAAAAGAATATTCTCATCTCCCACACTAATAGTTAAAAATCAATGATTTGGATTATTTTAGATTGATTCTTTTAATATTTTAAAAATTTCTGGTGCTATGGTTAAATTCGGGATTAAGACTACGTTTATCGAAATTTTCCAAAAAAACATCATATGTATATGAAAATATCTTAATAGAAAGTATCTATAGTCTAGTTTTCATGAGAAAATAAAATCTTTATTTTTGTGGCCATAAACGGCCATATTTTACTGAACTAATAGTGTTATTATTTGTACCTTTTGACAATATCTATTAATAGTTCCCGATCATATTGATCCTTTACCTCTATAATGTTAGAAATTATTGAAAAAAATTGTAATATATTTTATAGATTTGAAATCTTTCTAGCTTATTCGACTTAAATTTCAAATATATATGTAAATGTATTTTACTAATACATTTAAAGACAAATATATTTATTTGAGGTAGGTACGTGATGAACTGTAAAATCTTGCCAAACATTCCCAAGTGTGTATTGTCCTTGCATTGTAAACACGATTTCATTCGCTAATTATAAAAATAAAAGTTTTATTATAAAACCGCAGAAAAAGTAATTTTCCATTTCAAACGGAATGTAACATTCACTTGACAAAAGAATCTAATACACAATTTTTAAATTATACGTTATTAAGGGGAAACATTATTTTTACTTTCTCGCTATCTTACAGGTAGAGAAAGTATTGTGATAAAAAAAATCAAACTCGAGATTTTGATGACTCAACGTTTCATAAACCCCATAATCCGAAAAAGTGGTTTTTGAATTTCCGTCTGTCTGTCTGTCTTTTTTTACCACCGACTAGAGCCTAAACTATCTTACCGATCGGGCTAAAACTTGGTATCTAGGGTTTTCATAAGGTCACCCCGAGGGATTTTAGGAATTGGATATCTAACCCTAAAATTAAGGAAAGAGCAAAAATAGAAAAAGAAAAATAGAAGAAGTTTATTTTATCAAAATCGGCTCTACGATTTTGATTAAATTTAATTTCAAAACATTTATAAATATTCTAAACAATATGGCTACTTTAATTATTTCGGCTCTGGTCTGATGCGTAAATTCTCACTCTTTATAATATATTTGAAACTATTTGAGATATAAAATTACTTATCATTGTAAATATGTAGATCTATTTATAATACAAATATTTTACTGGCAACAAATTTTATATAACCAATAACTTTCAAGCTATAGGCAAATATTTATATTTTAACTTTTCGAACACTAAAGGTAAAATATTGCGACCTTTAAAAAAATCTAACCTGAAATTTTGATGGATGTCAACGTCTCATGACCTCCCAAACCCTAAAAAGTTGTATTTGCAATGCCGTCAGTCTGTGTGTCTTTTTAACCCCAAAATTAAGAGTAGTTTAATAAATAGCGAAAATAGAAACTATCGATTTTCTCAAAATCAGCTCTAATGATTTTGATTAATATTCATATCTTGGAGTTGATTAATATTATAAATAAACTAGCTATTTTCATTTTCCCATTAAAATTAATTTTAGAGTACCTTACAGAAGTGAAAATGTCCGTATCTCCGCAACTATTTGAGATAATAAATACCTTTTCATTGCAAAACTGAAGTACTAATAAAAATTAAAAATTTTTAAATGAAATTTATTTTTATAAAACCAAAAGTTTCTGAGATCTTGGCAAATATTTTAATACAATTTTGGGATCTTTAGTTGTAAAGAGATACTACTTAAGTTTTCATTCAATAATTCTCTAATACCATAGAGTAAGAAATGAGTAAGTCTCTCAAAAAGTGTATGTTCTCTTTCTTTCAACATCTTAGGGGAAATGATTGTACAGCAATGATCTATCTCTACCATTTTAGATTCAATAGTCAATATTTACCTTTTATTGGTCAAAATTCATTAATGAGGAATTTAATTGCAATGCAATAACCATATATTTGCAAACCCTAATAAAATGTTGAAAATTTTAAAACGGAATTCAACATTTTAATACGAAGTGTTTACCCAGGGGGACCCGATATCAATATTTCGTATTGTTCCAAATATACAAATGTAGACGTTAATTCTTTAAAAATAAAACTATGAAATTTAAAACCATGAATAAAAATGTTTTACATATGTCTAGCGCAATTTGTTCTCAGGTTTGCTAGTGTATATTATATTACGAATTTGAGTAAATATCTCCATTTCTAAAAACTAGAGCGATAAAGTTCATGCGGGGCTCCATACCATTTATTTTAACATTTATTGACAGGTATATTCTAGAAATCTATGCTGCCTCATGTATTATATTATATTCTGCGTAGAAAATAACCAACCAGGTTAATGTTATCTCTATTTTGAAATATGAGTGCTTATAGCAAATTGAGGCTTATCTTTGCACATCTATACTAATCCAAAGTTCAATGTAAAGTCATAAATTGAATATTTATTCCTAAATATACAGTTTATACTAGATTTGGCTGGATTATACCATGTTGATTGCAAATGTCATATTATAAACCAATTAATTTAGCTCCTAATGAAATGTTTTGGATTAAAAAAAAATCTGCTTTTAGATTGGTAGCTTAAGCACTAATGTCTAAAGTTATTTTAGGATAGACATTTAACAACCAGTAATAGTGCCAAGAGGATCAACTGGAACACATATAAATATCTTTTCTGGGATCAAGCTAAGACCAAATTTCTTTGAAATATACAATATTTTTCTTCATCACCATTAAAATTGAAATTCTATAATGATACGAACAAATGAACGAATACTATACCTTATATTAAAACATCTAAAGCTCTGACACCATAGCTCAATTGATAGCGTGTCTGACTACTAGGTTAGCTAAGTGTCCCGGGTTCGATTCACATCATGGCTGAAATTGTATTATCAGCTAAATTTGGGATTCCCCTTTCACAGTGATAAATCAAGGGGTGGGCACTTGGTGCTGTATATATTATATATTAAGGTTAGTTTATTATAATAATAGTAATAATGCTTAGCACCACGTCTTACTAACCATTCAGGTTATAGGCTAAAGTAATAATTATGCTAGTGGGTTAGGAATTGGTACGGTTGAAAATAGAGGAATTGAACCCACATTTGTGTGGAGGGAGAGTGGAAAACCATTTAGGAAAAACCAGCCAAGTTCACCCGAGCGAGATTTGAACCTCTATATCTCCGTCCTCAGCAGTCTAAATCAACACGAAACTAGCACGTTAGCTAACTATGCCACCGAGGTGGGTGTTAGCTTATACATAAGTTATTTGTTGATATAAGCAGTAAGTTCAGATAATGCACGTTAAATACCTGAAATTAAAAATATTTAACTAATGTTGGTTATGGGCCATTTTTATCAGCTCTACTCCTTGCATCAAGATATTAATGTATATTTTATCAAACTTACCAACTACCTGCATTGGTGGTTTCACGCTCAAAGGCGTTAGTTTGGCCTGTCTGGCTTACTGGTGATGATTAGATAAATATTCGAGTGCCATCCAGATTTACTCAGGTCAATATCCGTAAATAGTTTCCAATTTTCCCACCATAAAAAAGAGTGTACAGTTGTATTAAAACTCTAATTTTCTTGAATATTTAGTGATTGCATATTTTCAATAATGTGTCATATTTTTGATCTGGCTGATATAGCTTCCTTTTCTCAAATATATTACTTTATTGCCTTCCTAATTCAAGTGATCATTCCAAAAAGTGAGATAGTTACACTACTAACTTTTTCCTAATGCCATTGAGCTATGACCCACTAACTTCTCCCCTCTTGGCACGAGAATCTGAGAGGCAAACCTAAGCACGAGAATCGCTCACATATTTTTGAAACAGCTTGTAAGAAAGATCAATGTTTTGTGGCTAGCCTTTCATACGGTTGTATATTTTCTGTATCGATCACCTGTATCTGATCCTTACTCTCTCTTCTGTCCAAGCGCCAAAGCTGTGATCACCGATAGAAATGGATACCACGTTCACAACAAGCCCAAGTGAAGAGAGATTCTGTTTTATCTTGAGCATTTTGAATTTTGTCTCTCCATCTGTCTGTCCAGATCGTTGTTTCACGATTATTGTTAAATGCGTTGACCAATATTATTGAAATATTTCAAGGTATTTCTTTGAACCAAAACTGATTAACTTACGTAGGACTAAAGGGATTTTCAATCTTGTTAGCCGTTTTAAAATGGCGGACACTACAAAATTTGTCTATTGGTTTTCTCCGAGATAGCTGTTAAATGAGTTTACATATTTTATCATAATAATTATTAATTTTATCGTCAGGGATATTATCTTAGCCTAGGCAAAAATGATATATGTAGTATACATAGGTTTTCAATCAGTAGCTGTCGTTCAAAATCATTTAGTCTACTATATTATATAAAGGGTTTTGAATTTATTATTATAGTAAATTGATCAAATACCTAGGACATATTTTCTTAAATTTTCACATATATTACGAGACTGAAATCTTAAACCGCGTTAACAACTATTATTCTCTACAAATATAACGTATTTTTGATTAGAGTATTAATATGATTTCTGTCTAGCTTGATTGCTAAGTTTAAAATAACAACTTCATATAAAAATATAAATTATTGTAGATATTTCAACTTGAGATACAAAGTGAAATATTAAGACTGTACATTAATAATAATAGGTTAACACACCTAATAGTTATGTTTGGTTAAGACACATTCTACTGGTCATTTCAGGCACTTCACTTTGTCTTAACCAAATAATTAAAGTTAGGTTTTAGACTGATTCTTGGGCAAACGTTTCATTTCTATATTAGTTACACACTAGAGCTTCCTCATGATCCCAAACTCCCCTTCCCTTGCTATTTTCCCCAAAAATATTGGCACAGGACTACGATGCATCATACTGCTAAAGTAAAGTACATTTTAATTACCAACATAATGATAATTTTATTATATTTGGAAGAAGCCACAGGACTGGTTAATGAAAATACTTAAAGAGAACGATTACAAAATGACTTTTACAATGAAAAGAAGAACACAGTTCACACATTACATTGCTGCCATTTGACAAAGTGGTAGTGGCTGATTCTTGAAGAAAATCGAATGTTACCATCTAAAACTCCAACCTATGATTCAGTTATTTACCTACTTTACTTTATGATGTATAACTATAATTGGAAACCTTATCATTTAAACGCTATGAGTGTCTTTCAAAATAATTATAAGGCACAAAACAAAGTTCCTGTAAATAAATTTTAAAATAAATTTTATTTATAATATTTAAAATATACTAAAACTGATTACATATAAATGAATATATTTTGTACTGTATATTACTATCCATCCGTTGAGAGCAAATTCATAAAAAATTTATGTTTCAATAAAAAGTTTTGTGTAAACTTTTATATGTATATAGTTTAAAGAGAAAATATTAGTAAAATGAGGTTACTGTAGTATTATATAGTATTATTTATAAAATAAAAATTTATTTCATATATAGATTTAAAAAATAAATGTATTTAATCAAAACTGGTAAAATGGGAAATAAATCAATTTGTATAACATCAAATTGGCTTTTTATTTTTAGCACTGTTTCTTACCACCCGTTCGGGCTACACGCCTAAATACTAATTACACTAACGGATTAGGAATTGGGAAGGTTGAATTTAGAGGAAGTGAACTCGCATTTGCGTGGAGGGAGAGGGGAAAAACCATTTAGGAAAAACTACCCCTAGCTCACCCAACCAAGATTTGAACCTCGATCTCCTCGTCCTCAGCAGTTTAGCTCAACACAACTAGCGCGTCGGCTGATTACGCCACCAAGGCAAGTAAATTGGCTATTACAATGAATCCATCCAAACTTATTTATGAACACATATGCTAATACATTTTTTAAGGCTCATTAAATTTATAGACCTATAATTTCCCTTCTGTAAAAAAAAGAGTGAAATTAATACCCTTATTTTAAAATAATGTATCGATAATATTATAAATAGATAGAGTACATCAGGTCATAGAAACACAACTGTAACAAAACTATTCATTTTATGTAAATATAAATTTCCAGGGAAGGGCTTATATTTCTTTGAGAATTTTACTGAAATAAAAATTATATCGCAGAACCATAATTCTAAATTAGAACAACAAACTAAATCTTGTTATTTTATAAAAACCCTTTAATATTTGGTTGGCGAATAACCCAGGCTGGTAGTTAGACGCGCTGCTAAGAAAAATAATTGTTGGTTAGAGAGAGTAAATTTTAATTAGACAAAACATTTAAGAAGATTCCCTTAGAATCAAGGAGCGAAATGGAACCTGTTTTAAGAGAGAAAAAGCACTTCAAGAATCTTGGTGTCTACAACAACCAACAACATGAGTTCTAGAGGACTTCCAACAAGTAGCACATCTAGTTTCAACTATAGTGTGCAGTTCATTTATTACGAAGGTAAAATACCCCAATTTGGAAAGATTCAAACAGGGACGAACCTATTTTAATATCATGTCTCTTTAAGAAATGGTATTCCAAATAATCACCTATTAATTTTTGATAATTATATAGTTTTTAATTTTTTTAAATCTTTTTACCAAGGTATTGTTACTCTATGGCTCAATCGCTAAGTTTGAGTTAAGACCCTTACTACTTTTTAATACATATTTGTGCCGATTCTTTCTACTCGTTCGGGTTGTTCAAATAAATAAGCCAATGAGCAATGGATGAGGAATGTAGAGTTTCAAAATGTTCCAGCATTTGCGTAATGGAATAGTTGGAGAACATAATCTCTACCACTAGCTAGAAATAGACTTTCAACCTCTCCGTCACGGCAAAGTATTAACATTTATTCCGCGCTCCCACAAACGGGGTACTATAATATCAAGCTTAACCTTGATTTTCTTAAGAATGGACAGTTGAACCACCTTTTATGAATTTAACTTATTTTTTTACTGTCAACACTTATAATATTTAACTATATTATTGGTGTTTTTTATAAATATTGATCGAATCTATCATAAGTGACAGCTGAATATTTCATAACTTAACTTTAAAAAAATAGATGAAAGGAGATATAATAGCTTGTTGTGGCTGTCAGATGTGTCAATTTACAATAAAATTGTGGTATATATATATATATATATTTACTTAAGCACCTTAGTGAAATCAGACAAGTCCAGATATTTTTACCTTTGTCAACGTAATTGCTGGTAAGGGTATTACTTAATGCTCTATTATTTAGTAGCCTATACGCCTAAGACTTTGTTGATTGCACTAATGAAATTATATTCAATTAAGATATTGATATTTTGAAGAAGAACATTTAAAAATGGGGAGCATCTCTTTAATACATGCCCTCCCTTTTAGTTTGGTTTAGATTGCGACGGCGAGAAAGATACGTAGCGGTTTCTCCTCTCTCAGCGTAGTGACGTTAGCGTCGTGGCGCTATTGACGGAGCAGGCAGTAAGTCTTCCCTTCTCACTCTCAAGAGACATGGATGTCTTTGGGGAGCTGAGAGTCAATTTGGCAAGGGACTTCTTTGACAATAGAATACTTGTCAGTAGTAAGCTTGACGTCAAATAGTAATACATCCACACTCCCCTGGTATCTCTTCATTCTAGTAGGACAGGCGTGTACACATATTTGCGGAATACTTTATGTGTTTAAATTAAACGCTCCACATTTTTTTTATTGTATGAGTTGAAATAAGTTGAAATGAGTTGAAATTGTCTTATTAATTATATAATACAAGCATAATGCACTAATGAACCTAAAAAATGTAAACTAATTATATAACATAAACATGTACAAATGGATCTACGTGCGTAGTTTAATAACTTACACAGACAGAATGAAAAATAAGCTTACACTAATAATTTAATAATATAAAACAAACAAACTGTACTAATTGACCTATGGCACTAATATAATAAATTAATACAAAATGTATTAATGACTTACGATAGTAATTTAATAGTTTAGTACAAAGCCTAAAAATTGACCTACAATAAATTAATACAAAATGTATGTACTAATGGACATACGATATTAATTTTATAGGCTAAAACAATTTATATGATAGAAGATATATTGGTTTCAAAAATGTATTTTTTTACATTTGTATTCTTATAGACCCAACGGACAGTAAAACACGGTGAAAGCAAACAAATTAAAAGGTATAATTTAGAAAATACGTATTTGTATGTATAGGATGTACCTTAATATTTGGGGCTTATTTCAGAAGTGAAACCAGGAAACAAAATAAGTTAAAATAATTTTTTGCTCTAATAACTTGTTTACGAGCTATAGCCATTTTTGCTTACTATTAATGAGAATCCATTTCAGTTTAGAGGAAGTGATCAAAATGATCCCCTTACATCTTAATTCGAGCATTTATTGTCCATTCATATATTTAAGGCAATTTTTGGATTCCCATTGAAGTCCTGTTCAATATTTTTGTGAAGTATTACAACACTGACAAAGGGAGTTGTACATACAAAGGCTTTCAAATAAAATTTGGTGTATTTAAGTATGGGAAGTGAGTAGGCTAGCCAATAGGTCCTGTGTGACTTATTAATTTGTTAGGTAATCACTCACTAGAGACGTTTCTAGCTATTCGTTTGATCATTAAAGAATAGTGATTCACCATCATAAATAGCCTACCTGCGATGTATCAGATAAATTAGAAATGCTTCCAACATCCCATCCAATTGATTATTCAGTACATAGAATTCTCCTGTTAATATTTCATCAAGAAAAACCGGTTAGATTAAATGTCCCCATTTATTCCTGATCACAGATTTTCACGAACTTGTCATTCATTGGTGGCTTGGTTGAAGTAAAGCACATGAACTTTCTTCATCCTAATGTTGATTGCTATGAAAATTGACTACCGCATCTCTAATGAGTCCAGATTCATCGATAAATAACACAGTGGGTCAAAAATGACAATCACCAGCAGACATCTGGAGGAACAATTGCATAAAATAACTCTTTAAGACAAGTAGTCTTCAATAAGTTTCTTATAGTCGCTGAACATGGTACAGATAAGGCTGTGGGTCTCAAAAAACTCTCCATACTCTTTGAAATTCTTTACCATGTAAATTCTTTGGGTGCCCTGCCAGTCTAAGTAGTGATTGGTATACCACCATCTGACACTCGTTTTTTAAATGAACGATTATGTTGTATTCTCTGAAAATTTGTATTACTTGATAGATGACTATTATGAAAATTGGACTTCATACAAACTGATTAGCATTTGTCAAGTTTAGATATAGTAATCTTAGGTCGTTAATCTTGTAATTGGTTTTATATTGCTCTTCACTTCTGCCTGTCCTGGACAAAATATTATATTACATCTTGGTATCTTCTTTTTCAAACATCGTTTGCTATTTGATTCATATATTCTAGTATTGGTATCTCTAGTGAATTTATCCTTCAACATATCCTTTTATAACTATCCTTGTAAACTTTCAGGTCACAATATGGACTAGAATTTTAACTCTTCTTTGCTGTTTACCCTTCCAAATCCTCTTTCTTAATTTGCTTTTCTTAGCCCTTCTGAAAATTTTGCCATCTCTACCCATATTATTTCCAACATTATCCTATAGCACAACATTTCAAATCCTTTTAAAAATTTCCTATCAGTTTCGTCAATGATCCATGTTTACAAGTCCATACATAAAATGTATATTTGGAATCTCTCTATTTTAATTATTAATTATTATCACTTCAAAGTGAAAACTCTGACTTAAAAACAAGGTAAAAGAAGACCCCTGCACAATTGACATTTTTAAAAATGTTTTTGGGTCGAGAGTCTGCCACATGTTAATGTACACATACTGACAGAGTGTAGTTGTTGGGTAATTTATTAATAGGTCAAACTGGTCATCTCGTGTCTCAAGTCTTCATGCTCGTAATATTCAGATTGAATGTATTCTAACGTCACGTGATCATATCCTTCCCAGCGACCTTGTTTCAGATCCTTATTTAGTATATGACCTGATTTCCCTGGATTGACGTGCGTCAGTTTATAGCTCAGTGCCAGATTTAAATATTTAAACATATTCTATTCGGGTGCCAATAAGTTTCACTTACCCTACAAACGATTAAATTAGGTTGAATCTAATTAAATACATATGATTGATAATTAGGTTAGACTTACTAAACACTTTGATTTTGATTAACTTTTGAAGAATGAATATAAATAATGGCAATTGAGTTGGAAGGATTAGTTCATCTCCAACCAAACCTTTGACAGTGCGAATGTTTAACACATGCTCGATCCGATTGCTGGTGTGAGTTAGTGATTCTCCCATTTGTTTCAGTAATTACTATGATAAACTGAGCTAGTACAACATATTATATTTGATTGTTTACAAACAATATTTGATACATCATGTGATACATCGTTGACAAGTATATATATATATATATAATTTAGCATCAATAGTAAATAAACCTTGGACACTTTTTATTTAAACAGAAAAAAATTGTGTACTTTCTCTAAACAAAATCATGTAGCCCAGTGGGAGGGGTAATTCTTACCTGACATTTTATTTAATAATATCAGAGATTTTAATGTCAGGGTAGTAACCAACAGCTAACCATTTCATTGCTCTTCAGTCCAGTTAGAAACTGAAAAGAGAGAACCAAAATATTCTAGGAGACGAGAGCTCAGAAATATTGATAGTATATTTGTTATATTACAAATAATGCAATCCATCGAGGTTAGTCTGTTACCTTTCAGGATAAATAGAGTTCAAGTGGTACACCATATTTTTTCTGTTAAAATAAAAAGTGTCTAAGGTTTACTTGCTATTGATGCTAACTTCCTGGAGCGCCACGGATTCATAAGATCCCATGAGGCAGAGAAACCTGAGAAAGATCACTCGCGTTTTAGTAGTCAAGGTTTAAGGAGTTGCATGAATCACTCCAACGCAAGCTTAGCAGTCAAGGTGTAAGTAGGTGCATGAAGCAATCCGGCGCACGTTTAGCAGTCAAGGTGTAAGTAGGTGCATGAAGCAATCCGGCGCACGTTTAGCAGTCAAGGTGTAAGGAGGTGCATAAAGCAATCCGGCGCACGTTTAGCAGTCAAGGTGTAAGGAGGTGCATAAAGCACTTATGTGGGTGTTTAAGCTGTCAATCCAATCACTCCTACAGGAACACCAAATATTTTTGGCATAACGATATAAAGACAATATGTGTTCCTTATAGTTAATCAAATTAAGTATATAAATAAATCCACTCAACACAAAGGTAATTTTATTTTAATATCCATATTTACTAGAGTGAAACGATAACCTAATAATAAACGTTGGTAGAATATTTATATACCTGCAACCCGAACATAAGACAATAGATTATATCAACTACGAAGAAGACACGTTTTTTGAGAATGATCGGGGTGTATATTCGAGCCGGTCAGAATCTGAATCAAAGACATCAAATGGAATTATGTCACTTGCCCTTGCATGACCATATATCATAAGTTACAACATAGTCTGACCCACAAAAGCTAAACTACCCACCTTTCAGGGCAAACGAAGAGTAAATATATTTATGTATACGGAAAATTTGTTTATGTGTAGATAAACTGCATTCAAGACTGATAATAAAATCAATAATCGACCAACAATTAGCTCAAACTCACATTCAAATATTACCATTAAACTCCAAAGTAAGAAAAGTAAAATATCGTTTGCGCCTGTAGCTGAACTCTCTCAAAGGTACTTTTGAAAACTTGCTTCGTCGCTCCAGTATAGCAGCAATACTACTGTGGGGAGGATGACACCACAGTGGGCTTTACGTCGGGATAAAGTTGAGAGAGGGAAAGAGAAAGATGGCGAGGATTTGCGAGAAGTATGTGTGAAGGTAAAGTAGATATGGATAGGCATAAAGAAAAGTATAGGTGAGGAAGGGAAAGACAAACTGAGCCCCGAAACACTGAAATCAGTAGCGCTTCCTAAAATTTAGAAGACAGATAAAATAGGTTGAAATATACAAGTTCAAGTTTTTTAAAAATAAGATAAAGTTTGACGGGTTCATAAATATTAGATAATCCCCAATAAGATACGGCATCTCTTTTCATATAAATACATTACGCCAAAGAAAAACTACCACCTTCTTAAATAAAAAATATATACAATATATATTTTGTCGCCAAAATTTAATTAGTGGCTTTTGCCCTCAGCTGAATATTTAAGACACATTTTCACTCAAACACTTTCAAAAATAGCTTACTATAGTGCTATATGGTCCATTGACGCGTCATATGTAAATTTTACATAAGATATTCTAGATGTAACCTTTTGATTTTCTAAATTTAAACACACGATTTGTAGAGTTTAGATCTTAATCCATTATATCATTTTCAAGCTTTAATTTAAAAAAACAAAACAAATTGTTACAATAAACGTGGAAGTTGGTTCAGTAAAGTTCATCTTTACTATTTGCTAATTTAAAAACTTTGACATAACTCATGAAGGAAATATTAAAATTTAAAAATTTAAAATCAGTTTGATAGAACTCGAGAAATTGCCGTTTTATGAAATAGCAACTTCTTTGAATATTTAAATTTGTCATTTTTGGGCATTTCCTTGGTACAGGCCTATAGCTTTGGATAAAATACAAAATGATGGGAATCTATTTATTAGAATTCCAGAAATAATTATTGAAATAAACTGCCTAGCCTATTAATAATAATAATAATAATAATAATATTTTAGTTGCTAGGTATTGTATTACATATTAAAGAGTTATTTGATTTACCTAAACAAGAGAGAACATTTACAGAAGATAAGTACCGGTCCTTTAAACCATAATATATAATAAATATAATTATCACTTGCTTCATGCCTAAATGATCTAAGACGTTACCCTTACAAAAGATCCTGCTGATGATAGTGGTTTGAATCCCGGTTGGGTATATAGAGGGCTGTTTTTCCAAAATGGTTTTCCACTCTCCCTTCTCACAAACGTGTGTCTAATTTCAACCTTTCTCATCCCTAACTCATTGACATGATTGTTACATATAAGTATAACCTGTACAAATAGTAAGAAGCAAAAAAAAAGTATTCTATTGAAATAATATAGAAAGATCTAATATTTATAAAGTGGCTATACATAACTCGATTTACTATTTGTGGTACATGATATTACAAATTCAATCAGGTAAAGAAAAGAGGGATGGCAACAAATAAAATGAACGAACAAAATATGTTCTTCCCAATGAGAAGAGAAACGCGGTTCACACTTCCCTATGTTTCCAATTGACAAAGAGGTAACGGCTGCTTTTGAAAGAAAATCAGTCGTTAATTTCTCAATCCCTCGACCTAAACTTCATTCAATCGGAACTCTTCAGGAGGTAGTGGGAAAATCGCTACGCAACTTTCTAACAGAGGGAACCAAATATAAATAGAGAAAGAAATATAAGTATAATAAGAATATTAAGACAAATTAATGTGAATGATTAACATAATGGAGAAACAATTCAAATGTAATGACGAGGAAGAAAATGTTTTTTTATATAACTTTTTAAATAAAATCTTATTTCACTATTTGAGGAACATAATATTATAAATGGAAGAAAGTACAGGAAGGAGAATATAAATAAATTATTGGTTTGGTTGTATTCCTCTTTCCCATAACTGATATAATGCATATTAAAATATGGTGTTATTGCTCAAGCTATGATTTTTAAATATAAATATTAGTATTTAAAATTCGTATAGCCTTAACAGGTAGGAAGTAGGACTGGCGATAAAAGAATTCTAAAGATTAAAATAATATATATGTATGGATATGTGTGGGTGGCTGTGTGTGTGTGTATGTGTGTGTGTGTATGTGTGTGTGTTGTGTGTGTGTGTGTATGTATGTATGTATGTGTGTGTGTGTATGTATGTGTGTGTGTGTGTGAGAGAGAGAGAGAGATATGCTATAAAAGGTCTAGCGAGCCGGCAGTGCAAAATCTATATCTTAAATAAAAAACTGACCCGGACCTTAGGCTATAAACAGTAAAGGATGTTTTATATATATATAGGATTAACAGTACTCAAATTAATGTGAAACCCCTGAACTAATATAATAGGTTTCATAATTTACTTTATATTATATAAATTATTTGGGTCACTTTATATGTATTGATAACAAAATATACACATAATATAAGGAGTTTTTAAACATAAGGTTTTGATTAGGACTTACAATTTAATACAATTAAGCCTAGATATTAATTTGTTTGACTAGAAATATTTTATGAAATGGTTGATTTCCCTGCTTTTCTTGGATAGATTAGTGTAATTACGCGAAAAAGAGCTTCTAGTATTTATAATACTTTTGGTCATGGGAGGGAATCCGGGAATTTTTTGGACAACTGTTTTCCCCTAGACTAAATATCAACAAATTATATAATACTATGAAAGTCCCTTACGGACCTAAGAACTATTTTGTTATTTATAGTGTTAACGTTTGTTTTGAGTCATGCATAAACTAAGTTGATCCAGATGCCATTAGTCCAGTATCGGCGACGTCTGTGCCATTATGAAGAAGGTGAAAATATTACCTGTGTTCTTTTGCGCTATAAGTAGCAATTTGGAATATGGCATACATGTTAAAAATAATAACATATCTTAACATATTCTTGTGTATATGGTTTATAAAAACATTAAAATATATGTATGCTAATATATTGTTAGGATTGTAAATAATTAAAATAGCTTATTACAAAGTGATTTTTTTAATGCTTTTAAATAATTTTCCTTTTATTAAAATTAATTTGTATGTATGTTAAAAAGGGTTTTGTGAGGATAAAATAAAGTTTTCTTTTATCTAATAGGTCAATTTGTTGATTATACTCTGAATTATTAAAAAAAATTCATAGCCTTAATTCAATAAATAAGATTATATAAAATAAAGGTAAAAGAGAATAAAATGCTAGATTTGTGGGATGCTGAAGTATAAATAAGGTCCACATCGAGGAATGAAAGTAGAGAAAGTAGGTGGGCGTGACCAGCAGCTTTTCTGACAGCGGCGAAAGAAACACGGCACTAATAACAAAAGAGACCCCTTCGACCTCTTTTGTTAGAAAATTTTTCTACTCCACATAAAAAATAATTAGCTTTGTGATGAAAGTGGGTAGAGTAGTAAAGGCTGTTACTGTCAGCGTAATCTGTAGCGAAAAGAAAACGGGTAGATGTGGGGGGAATAGAGAAATCCCTCGTCGGGTAAGGGATTTACATAGAAAAAGGACGACTTTTGAGTGTGAGATTAGCGGAACTAAAAAAAAATTAGCCCAACAAGCCTTTTGTGGGTTTGTGTTTTAAGGTTTCGCTTTGAAGTGACATTTTCAAAATGAAATTATATAAAATTGAGAACAAAATAAATTGGCAAGCGAGTTTCTAGCAGAATTTCAAAAGCTATGTGAAAAATTAAAGCTTTATGAAGTAGACAGTAGTTAAATTATAAAATAAATATAAAATTATAATCTTACCATAAGTTTTACTCTTTGTTCATACTTAGGTGTCGAATATTTACTCGGGGAAATGTAATGCCTAAAAACCGCATTGGCTGGCATGTGGACAAGGTCATCAGTCACATCTTGTGCTTTTTGCTTGTGATGAGAAAGCCCGGTATAAAAAACTGGCTGGTTTTTCTGAGCTATATTTTTTACCTTAAATGGTTTTCCACTCTCCCTAGACACAAATATGAGTAAACTTACTTTGGTTCTAGCTTGACAATTCTTATTCTATTAATGTGAATATGAATTTAACCATGATAGGCAATAGGGTACTATGAGTGTTTAGAAAAAAAATGTTTTCGATGGGTCATTTAAAAAGAATAATTATACTTGGAGAGGACTGGGCTAAGGAGGAGGGAGAGAGGTGGAGGGAGAGAGGTGGTGGTAGGAAAGAAGTTGGTGGAGAGGCTTATGTTCCAAACAAACCCATCCAGTGACTGGAAGCTGTTCATGATGATGATGATGATTATGAATTATATTTTATTTAATTTGGTCTGATAGCCTCAGTATAAATTTGCATTTAATCATATTAAAGATTTACAAGCTCAATTATTTAAATAATCGGTATATAAGAGAAAAATAATATTTTAACCCATGCACGTGTGAACTGAGATTCACAGACCTTTCACACGTCGCTGTGTAAACCGCGAGTTCCTTTCAGAATATTGGGGCATTTTGCTGATTAAACACGATTTAAAATGCAAACGGGATATTCAAGGCCTTTATTATTAAAATAAAACAACACACATTCTGATTAAACAACAACTAAACAAGTCACTGAATTATTTAAGATGATTAACACACAATTAAAATAGGAATAAATTAAGTAGACAAACTGATTAATATAAAACACTTAATAACTCTTCAAATATTTAAATCGGTCGTTAATAATGTTCATTATCAACACAATTCACAAGAACAATCAATATCTATGTCACCCGTGTCAGTCACGTATTTCCTCCTCAGGTCACCGACCCACTAGTTCACATACGCCTGATGACCCGGGATTCACGAACATCCGGACACGTTGTACTCACCCAAACACGTTGACCAACTTCCGGACACGCTTGTTAGGAACTAAGATGTTACACCAGCATCATTCCTTGCTCACAACCAGATACCCCTAGTGGATAGATCGTAATTATATAAACTGATGGCAATGCTTCAAAAAACACTTCGCCAACATATTAATGGTCATGCAGGACAGACGTCAAGCACATATAAAGCATTGGCGCACAAAGCCAAAGGTCCTGAGTTTTATTCATGTTTTCGGGTTGTGATTTTTCACCTAATTGAATCACTTAGACTAGTTTGCTGGTGAAAGGGCGGTCGGTACAAATCCCGGCAAAGTGTACTGAAGTTATTTTTCCTAAACGGACGTTCACTATCCCTCAATGCAAATTTGGGTATATATTTTTAAATACTTTTTTATTTAATCACTGCGTTTTACTAGCAGTTCAGGCTATGCGCATATATATTTTCTCTATTGGAGTAGGGATGAGGAAGGAGGCCTTTTAGAGGTAATTTATCCGAAGTTTTATGAAGGTAGAGCGGGAAATCGCTCAGGTAAAACCAACTTCCACATATCTGAACCCCGATCTTCTCGTCTTAAGTAGGCCAGTCTAAAACGAGAATGACGCCTTAAATCATTCGGCCACTAAATTGGGCTAGTTCTTTTGATTTATTGGGCCAGTTTCATAGTCTGATTTAGTAAGCCTCAAGTGCGGCGCTATACTAAATACAAGACGTCACCTACCTGAAATTGAATGGAATGGGCCAGTTTCATATGTGAAACTGGCCCATTCCATTTTGGTCTAGGTAGGTGTCATCCTGTATTTAGTATCGACTCTCCCTTTAGGCATGCTAAGTTTGACTATGAAACTGGTCCATCATCTCCACCCCATTATTGTAATCAATTTGGGTATAATTTGGAATGGTAGTAGGACATTGTTTGAAAATAATATAAAAAACTGTCATCAAAACATGTATTCGTAAGAAATTGTTGTTTTTCTTCATACATAAAACTCCATTAGCTTTCGTTGAAACGGCTCAAGGGAATTAACAATATTTTTACATTCCTAAATTACTCATTGAACTGTGTGTTGACGTTAGTAGCCCAATTCCTTTCGAAACTAACTGAAAATAAACATTTTACCCACATTGAATTTTTTTTTCTTTTTTTGTCTCTCCCTCTCGACGAAACTTTTCAATGTAAGCGCAATACAGATGAAAACCTTTCCCACTTTCCCTCCCGAGCCCTTTGTAGGACAGAGAATCAGAAAGGGCGTAAAACTTTTAAATAAACACGTTCGTTTTAACGAACTGTTCAACTTTTATACAGTGCATGGTACAGTTCCTATTATAAATACTGGCTGGTACTGTACATCCATGATGAAGCCCTGTCCTTACGGCCCTGCCTCATTTATGTCTATATAAACATGAAGGCCAATCTTCATAAGAAGGAGCTTTTATAACATACAAATCTTTCATTGGGACTAATTTAATTTATATTAATTAAATAGAGAGTTTTTTTTTCGGTTTGTTTATCTCCCATGATAATTTTAAGATATCTATCACAAGCAGAGGTCTGAAATTTAAAAAAAAATAGTAGCTCCTGTGCACGAACACGTGTACTCTTAAACGTGAATTTTATATTTTTGGTTAGATGTTTTGTAATTTATTTAAAACTGAGTAAGAAGAAATAAACAAAATGTTACGGAACTCCACACGGACTTTCTCACGCCATTGTTTAAAAATTGAGATATTTACTCAAAACTCGGGTAAATAACTGGTATATATTAAAAACAATGGCGATGCCTTTCGATATTCAAGCCCGGGCAGAAAGTGAGGCCTATAAATGGGGGCGTTGATCACACCCCTTGTTCCCACATCTTTGAGGGGAGCATTTGGACTTTTTTACTTTTATTTTAATTTTCTCGCTAGCCAACATAAAGAACTTTTATAAAATGCACTGAAAGGTTTTAAACTTTTTCCAAACACTTATTTATGCTAGCAAGCCCTTTATGCTCTTTGTGATTAAAAAAAGTGCGAGATTAAATTATTCTTAGTGTTGCATCAGACACAAATTCCACTCCTCACATAATAATCGATAAGTGATTATAAAGTTACAAATATAACACATAATAGATTTTATTTTAATTATTATTGTAATTATTTTAACCTTTATTAAAATATATTATAACTAAAAATATACCTATATTTATTTTAATTTCATTTATATTTTAATTACTTTTACATTAAAAATATAGCTATGATAAAAGTTATGACTAATTTAGCCCTATATTATATAGAAAAATAATGATTTTCTTTCATCATTCATCCTACATCAAAGGGTCCGTGAATAAGCTGTTCCCTGGCTAGAGAGACTAGAGAGACTAAGAGGTTTGAGAGACACTGGTCTAAGGTATCGAGATATAAATAGGTTGGATTGCTAATGATGGGGAGGTTGAGGCTAAAATATAGACCCAGGTGGATACACTAAAGCGTTTATTCGTGCTGTAATTTATCAATGTTGGAATTTTTCTAATACGACTCAACGCTAATACAGTTTTATTTCCTCAACCTACCCTCCTTAAGCCTACCCAAATATTAAGCCCCTGAATGAATCTTGTGTTAAAGCATGCAAGCTTAATAAAACCAGTCTGATACCTTAAAATATCGTTTATAGTGTGTCTACCTACTTAAGCTGAAGGTCATAATTTCGATTCCCAATATAGCAATTTGATTTATTATTGGTGAAGCTAGGGTATCTCCTTTCACAGTGAGGACGTAATTTGTGTTGCGTTTGTTCCAAAAGTGTCAGACATTTTGGTGTCAGTTCGTTATAAACTTAAAAAAATACCTATGATATAAATTATTATATTTTTTTAACGACGCTTGAATCGTAATTCCAGTCTAAGCTCGTGGTACACCATGCCCAGTATAATGCCACGTCTAGTAAATGAAGTTCTAAATGCAGCTTATTTCAACGAAACTCCATTTGACTGTCACAATAGAGGAGTGGGGAGGAGGTCTAATGAGCACTATTGTGGTCCACGATAGCTTCCTCCCATCAAGAGACTAAATACGGGTTCGCCTTCACAGATAACAGTTTGCGGTACTTGCCTACTTTGAATGGGCCATTGTAAGACGTGGTTTACGGGTGTGTGGGGGGGTTGGTAATAAGTTCAAATCACTTCCCTAGTCATCAGGTATCATCGGATATGTGGCAGGGAGTATCAAGTTTTGTTCTGATAAGGAGAGTATCGCAATTACAACCCTAACTTTGGATTATACATGGTTGGTGCATATAAAAAAGTAACCAATGGCTAAGTAGGTTTTTTTTTACTTACCATGCGTCTTACTAGCGGTTTGGGGTGTATTATTATACTAATTACGTTAATCTGTAATGGGCAGAATAGTTTGAATTTAGAGGAAGTATACCTGGATTAACATTGAAAGAGATTAAATAACAAATTTTGGAAAACAAAACCTTAATACACCTGACCAAGATTTAAACCCCAATCTTCCCATCATCGTCAGTCTAGTCCAGTTCATTACAAGAGTAGGACGTTAGCCCATGTGGCCACCGAAGTGGGTAAACATTGTACTCTCATTCCATAATATAGGAGATAAGTTTTGCAAAAATTCTGATTTGAAATTTTGTTTCGATATTTTGCACACATCCCTAAAACCTTAGTATAGTCAAGAATAAAAATGTTATAAATGTATTTCTTTTACCTACGTGTGCATCTTAAGAGAACACTTTTCCTACTGGATCTCTAAAACTCTAAAATATCTTTATATATATAAGTAGGGGTGTGTGAAATCCATTTTCAATTTGAAGCAATATATAATTGAATATATGAAATATTCTGGAAGCAGAAAAAATTTCAAATATTTATTTGTTTTATTCTTTAAAAATATTATAATTGCTATCAATACATCTTTATGCCCTAAAGCTCAGTTGGAAAAAGTTTTATTGCACAATATTTTCGAATATTTGGTTTTATTCTGATGTATCCGTTTATTACCATGACTTAGAATTCTACTTTAGAATTTTTCATATCCTTATTAAATATCAGTAGCTAAAATTGTGATAATTAATGATACATATCTTCAATATCAATTCGTAACCGTCAAAGCTGGATTTGCCAAGTCAAGGCTTATGTTTGTTCCGAGGTCATGTCTAAGTTTCGAATCTTCACACATATCTACTATAGTAAGAGCTATGTGTTCAATATAGGCTTGTAGCGTATAACTTGAACGGATTAATAATACTCTGTGCTAGAATGAAAGTGGCTTATTTATACTCAAAACTTGTAATAGAAATGGCCGGTAGTTTGTGATCTTTATCAAATAGTCTCTATAGAATATAAATTGGTACAAATAAACGGGTAGAAGAAGATTCAAGTCCTTCACGGTCCTGTCCGAGAGACCTTAAAATGTGTTTGGTTCTCCCTAAATTACATTTAAAATATTTTAATTAAAGTCCAAATTGTATACCGATTGATATGTTCTGTTTCTATGTTCAATATCTTCTGACGTGCTTTTCTTATTTAGATATTTAATTGAGGTCTTATGGAACATTGTACAATACATAATCTAAGAAATAACTTTTGCTCTGATTTGTCGCATTCAGCAATTTGTTCTTAAGAAATGCAGAAATTATGTAAATGTTGCAAACGATGTCCATACCCCTACTAACAAAGTAGTGTATAAACCCGATGAGGTCACCGCAAAGGCAACACATCCTCAACCCCGAGTTTAGCCAAGAATAAGTTATTATGGAAGTATTTCTATTACTACGTTTTGGCTCAGCTTAAAAGAACATTTTTCCTACTCGATTTCGAATACTCTCTATAATACCTTTATGCATAAGGTAGTTGTTCAGTGTTCTTTCGATTCTGTTTTATATTGAATGTTTGTAATGTAAATGACCGGTTGATTGACGTCTCTATATAAAATATTTCCGTACGAATTATTGGGTAGAATAAGACCCAAGTCCTTTACTCGTACAGTCTTGTTCGAGAAAGACCTTAAAATTTGGTCGAGTTCACTCTTAGCTGAATAAAAAGTTTATTCATTGAGGTCCAGATTTTATACCGATTATTCTGTTCTGATCTATCTTTATTCAATATCTTCCGAAATTCTTTCCCTGTGGGCAAGGCAAAGCGCGAGAGGATCCATGACGTGAAAAGTATTATTATGATGGAGAGCAAATATCTAAGAAAGGAAGAAGAGCGACACAAGTTTATTTTGCTAAACCACTACTCCAATGTGAGTAATCCTCTAAGAGTACCAGTGCCTTTTAAACTAATTAGTAGGATGCGTGTGTTTCGTCCGTCACGGTACGTAAGTTTTCAAATGAGATGGGACCTTTGACGACTTGTAGACGTATTCTCAAATAATAACACATTGTGTTGCTCGGGTGTATAGTATACAGCCGGCTAAGGACATCACCCTTAATTGCTTCAAGGGGTTCCTCAAAAAAAAATTGCTTTTAGTACCATTATTTAATAATTTTCCTAACATTATATGAAGCAACCTTATTGTAAGTAAGCGTTTTAGCAAAGGGATCGTCAGCGCACCGTTTGAAGAATACTGTTAAATGTGTGTCACGTGGGTTGTTAGTGTCGTCAGTGAGATCACTTGTAAAATAAACACGTTGCCAATTTTATAGATGGACAGCTAAATGCATTACTCTCTTAATAGTACCAATTAAAATTGTTCTCCCTCATTGGTCAAGCTAATAATAAACGTCACTTGATCATTGCCCTGATTAATTTACTTATATAAATACTTAATTGATTTAATGAAATTGCTTAGCTTCATATAAATTAGGTAATCAGAAACTCTCAAAGGGACGGGGTTTTATGAGACCACAAAACTATTGTCTATCTCTAACGCTCAAGAACGGATCGTGGCTGCGTGCCTTTCATCGTTTAATGTCATCTACGGTATTTGGATTATCCGTCATGCTCGTTGACTTGAAAGCTCTTTGGATAATTATTGCTGCACGTATGTAGAAGATTGATTCAAGAGTCCTAATAGGCAGTGTATAATTTGATTAGTTACACTTTCATGCAGTTGTGGCTCGATGTTTGAATCCTTAATCTCTGAACTTATCACCGAATCTTTATCTCTAGATCTGATCTCCATCCTGATGGTATAACTGAAGATGCTCTTGTGGAAGTCCTTACTTTTGCAAATCCACTGCCTACTTAAACACTTGTAATGCCTTTAACGTCACTGCTTAGATTCTTGAAGACATAGTCCATTTTTAAATAACCTATTACCTTTTAAAATTATTAATCATGAACTAAAATATACCATTCAGATTTATTTAATACCCCTCTAGTTATAAAAGAACCTAATATATGTGTATAAATTATTCTTTATAAGGATCTGTGAATTACTTAGGCATAGAGCAAGTTTTTCTCAAATTTGATAGTGTGCATTATTTCGTTTCACATATATTACTAGTTTTGAGTAAATATCTCTATTTTTATACAATGAAGCGAGAAAGTCCATAATGAGTTCCGTAACATTTATTTCATTCGCGTGGTTATTATTGAAGTAATACATCTCATTTAGACTATCTGGTTGAAGAATATAATATTTTGAAAGGGAATTCACAACAAAGTTTCCGTAGAAAATTTATAGAGCTAATTTATTAAATAATTTAAAATGTCAGACTTGGAATTATGGCTTCAAGAGTATTTTTTTAAAAAAACAGTGACTAACCTTTTATACGTATATGTACTGAACAGGTAATAAGATGTGGTTATAAAAAAAACTGTTTTTAGAAGGTTATTCAGAACACCAGGTAAAAAACTATACGCGTTGTAGGGGGTGACAAGACAATATTTCCAGGTTATGAGTTTGGAGCCGGCGACGCCAAAGTTGGTGATGTATGCACCTAGGGTGTAGGCAAATCATAAATCATCAACACAAAGCAAGTGGATGTGATATAAATTATGACTAGTAACATTCATTTCTTAACAAAAGGTAGTTATTGATAAATTCTTATTCCTCCAAAGATATGGTTGTTGGCCCTAACAGGTGCAAATATTGGGAATGCAGAAGAATCTCAACTGTGGGAGGGAAATGAATTCTTATTGGAATCTACGGACTGACGGAATAAAGTTTGTATGAAGCTACTGTTGGAAGTGTCTATCTCACTTTTAGATACACACGTTTCAGTGATTTTCGCGGCATGCTTTGGGGGCTGCCTACCCTCAAGATTTATACAATGCCAGCTTAGACGGCTCGTAGCGCCACCATTTGGCGTTGCCGACCTCAAGCTTATTGATTGTAGATACTTGTCATCCCCTAATAGATGTATAGTTTTTTTACCTGAATATCTGAATAACTCTGTAGATGGTTTAGGAGCTATGAAAGGTTGGCTCCAAGTGTGTATACGCATTATTATTCCAACTTATTCACAAACCACTTGAGTAAATTTCATGAAAACACCCCTCTAAAGTGCACACAGATTAAAATAGAACCTACAGCTACCAGTCACAAGCAACCCCTCCTAATGCCAGAATTACATCATAGGCCACGTCAACACCAATTTTGATGCCTATATAGTCTAATTGCATAGTAATATTAAGCCCCAGTATTTTAAAACCTTACTTTTAAAATGAAACAATCTACATAGATTTTTTTCAGATCAAATATACAATTTTTAATTTGAAATAATTTTTACATATTATAATTTCTAAATAATGATAAAATAAAGATAAAAGGGAGTAAACAAGAGCTACAAGAAATCTCATAAACAAAATTCAATTTTCCCTTAACCCTTTCTTTTTTCTGTGATTCAACATCTAAGGAAATAATTGCTTTTTCACAAAGCGTGGTTTCATATTTTTTTCTCTATATAGGCCTAGTACAAGTATTTTTTAAATTGGCCTTGTGACTTTCTTTTAAGTACTAACAGCTTTGCTACTAAACATCTATATATTTCTTGGGAGTAAAATTCAAATAAAAACATATCAAATGAACTTTTTTGATAAGATTATATTTTAGAACTATTGAACTCTATATGTTATTTTAACTTAAACTAAGAATACCAGAACATATAATACAATTAACTCATAGAGCGAAAGGAGGTTTTCCTTATAGAGATATATTATATATTCGCATCCAATGTCATTTTCCTGTGTTTGTCCTTTTTTATACCTTGTACATGTTCCTATCTATGTGTCCTATCATTCTTTACAATTTTCCATTTTCTCCCTTTTGAGGTTTTAATTTCTTCTTTAAGGTGGGGTGCTAGTGAGCACCAGTTTAGTGCATTAATTTTGCAGTTTTTATAGCATAAACATTTTTTGGCAAAAATAGATCAAATATTTCTTCTATAGAAACATAGAGTTTAGTTTTCTGCACACGCTAATCTCAAGAGTTCTTGAATATCTCTCATGAGCATAGCAGCATTTGGTGACAAACTTTTTAAATGCAGAGAAAAAGTTGTCACTAAATTCCAGGACACCCTTGACAGATATTAAATAACTGTTGAGATTAGCATGTGCGAAAAACTAAACTCTATGTTTCTATAGAAGAAATATTTGATTTATTTTGGCCAAATAAATATTTATGCTATAAAAACTTCGAAAATACGGCCTTAAACTCACGCTCACTAGCACCCCATCTTAAGGAAGTTGCGTTGCGCGTTTCACACTCCTCCTTGATGAGTTCCGATAGAATGAAACCTAGGTCGGGGGACTGGATAGTGACGATCGATTTTCTTTAAGAGGCAACCACTTACTACCTCTTTGTCCAATGACAGCAATATAAGGTGTGAACTGTTTTCATCTTTTCATTGTAAAAGACAGAGTGTGTTCATCCCTCTTACATGGTTTTATCCACCTTTTCTATACCTTCTTCCAAATAAAATAAAATATATAATTTGTCATTCATCTTCCATTATTTTATAGATGCAGATATAAAATTGTCTATCTAGACTTAGTGCCTATGATTTTTAATGCATCCAGGCAAAGCAACATTTAAATATATCTGAATCCAATGTTATGTCATTATAGATATTTACAAATATGCTTTATCAACAAACTATGTGTATTATTAATAAACCTAGGTGAGATGTATATTCGTTTATCTAGAAGAAATGTATAAATATCAAGTATATTTAAAAAAAAGTTAATTAAACACTACCCTATATACATATCGATATATCACCTATATTTTTTAGTCATTATTATTTATACATATACATATATATACATAATTTTCAAAGTGATTAGCAAAACTTTCAACTTGAATTTTAAAACAATTCAATCAGAAACCACGCCAAATTAAAATTGAAAATAGCTAAAAGCAATATTGATCCATACGAAAATACTGGGGCGTTTGTTACTAGTGGGTTTGTTATATAGTTACGGTTTTTAATTTAACAAATTGTTTGTAAATTAACAGGAAAATGTAAATGTAATTCAGGAAATACAGATAAAAGAATAAAAATGTAATAATAATTACTTAACTTATGTATTACCCTTTGAATGTAAGTGTTTAAATCAGCAGGTTTTTCAGATGTTAATTTGCCGATGTTTTGTTAGGAAATATAGAAAACAAAATGTATCTAAAAAAATAGAATAAATTGAAATATTTGCAGACAATTCTTCTCTCTATTAAATTTTAGAATGATTAAAATTAATGAGAAAAGAAATTTAAGTAATATATCCATAAGGATAAGTCCATAATGGCCTCTGCCTTAAAATATGAGTGAAGAATTACACCGGGCACGGGATAATTCCTAGATAGCAAAGTGGTAGAATATTGGCAAACTAATCCAAAGGTCCCGGGTTCGATTCCCGTGTCCAGGTGTCATTTTTCAATTTTCATAATCTGATATATAGATGGAGTAATCCTCTCTAAAGCATAAATAATAGCTTTGGCTATTTTATACTAGTACATATATGTATAGCCTGAAAGCAGGTGAAAAAATATATGGAAACAGATCTAAACACAGCTTGTATGTACTTATGCCTACAATTAAAATAATTTATTTATGACAGTCCTCTCTTGAAACAATTTACACAGTATTGCCATATCCATTTAAAAACTATTTACTTAAATCATTAAATTGTTTTTGTCAGCGTGCCTCACTACTAGTACTGCCTATGCATGTGCATATTAACTTTTTTTTAGCAAGGAGTTTTACTACCTGGTTAAGTTATACACATATGTACTTATTAATACAATGAGATAAGTATGAGGAAGGTTGAATTTAAAGGAAGTGTACCCGCATTTTATTGGAGAGAGAGAGGAAAACCATTTTGGGAAAACCACCCTCAGTACACCCGAACGGGATTTGAACTCCAACCTCCCAGGTTTGGAAGTCTATTCAATCATAAAAGTGACTACTTAGACAATGAGGCTACTGAAGTAGTGCATATTAACTAATTACGTTAATGTAGCCTACTAGAGATGAGTAAGTTTGAATTTATAGAAATTGTGCCAGTATCAACGTGGGGATAGAACGCGTGAAAAACAATTTAGGAAAAACCACCCTCAGACACCCGACTAGGATAAAAACCCACTATCCCCATCATCAGCAGCCCACTATATTTCTAGAGTGATGCCTTAGACTATTTGACCATAGAAGTTAATCCAATATTACCTAATCTATTTACTCAAACATTATGTTTTTCTTCTCAATTCAAATTAACGGATTTGTTTGCGCCAACCTTTAACGGAAAACCTAAACCTAGATTACTTTAAACTTTTAATACGGAGATAAAGCTTATTTTAGAGAAAACCGTTTAACTAACGATCCAGATAAGGTACATGCTCTTAGATAGTACCACCCTTAGTTATGTGTGAGAGGTGCGGTCGTACAGGAGGGCCCCCTGACGTGATTTGGCGAGGACCCACGCGTGATTATATGACAGGGGGAGAAACAAGCAGGGGTGGGAAATTGTTGCTTGCACGGTCGTACAGTAGTCTCCTTGTCTAGAAAATATTTCAGAGTGTAAAAACAAATAGAAACAATCTTGTTGTTTGATTTATTGAACGAGTGGAGTGAGTTATCCGTATTAACTCCACCTATTTGCATTTGACTCTTCGTCTCTGGTGGATATTTCTCACGATATATGTTGAACGCATTAACCAACTAATTTCAAACTTATCACAGTTGATCTATGCACATTTATAAAGATCAGCTTCATTGGGGAGGTTAATCTAAAGAAGGGCTAGGGAGAAATAAACCCTTATATGTATAAAAACACAGCTTCTATAATTAGTTATTATTACCTAAATTTACATTTTAGGCTATTTCCTAATACCTTATATGGCTGAAAATGTATATATAAGTTTAAACTACTGTACAAAATAAATTAAGAGTTTAATAATTCAATAACGAATATTATATCCCCAAAATAATGAATACAGTACTCTGAATGTTCGTGTAATTACATCTGGCTTAATTTATTTATAGTTCAGCAGTCAAGATTAAAACATTCATGGGAGTTAGCCCGTCGTTTGAACGACAAGTTAATTTTATCAATTTATATTTGCATCAAATAACAATTCAATTAATCAACTAAACGCGATGCATTTAGCTTGGAGTTATGAACCATAACTTATTTTACAACCTAGTTTGGATGTATTTCCCATTTGAGGAGTTTAGGGAAAAAACATTATAACACTTAGTTTATGAAAAATGAGTTATCAGTGATTTATGGTTGTCTACCTATTAAACTACAAGTTCTTATATAATAGTTCATGATAATGAGGATAATTAATATCGATAAAAACATATTTTTATATCTATATTTATGGATTTTATAAATGTTTAAATAACGTAGACATCCAATCTAAATCTATGAGTGTTATGTTATTTACCCTGCCCTTTCAATTACAATAATCAAATTATACGAGAAATGTGTGGTTTCTACAGGTAAAGCTGTCAATGGCTGGCTTTTGTTTATCAACCAGAAAACACAACTCAAAGCCCAGTTACTAAAATGTCAAAAGGGTCATTTTGCTTGTCATGGTCATTAAATATTCAATTATTAATATTCTTTTTAAATAGTAACCTTTACAGGAAAGGTCTCACTGGTAATTACCATACAACAACATAACCAACTTCATACAATTTTAACTTCACGAATTAATATGGTTATATAATAATTGATTACATGTATTTTATAAAATTACATAGGTGGTCACGTTTAAGTGCCTATTTTTACATTTTTTCTCTCCTTATTTCATTAGTATTTTTTAGCACTGCGTCTTACTATCCGATTGGGTTGTACACCTATGTACTGATTTAATTAGTATGATAATGATTAAAAAGGTTGATTTCAGAAGAAATGTATCCCCAATTGCGGGGAGGGAGAGAAGGAAACAGTTTAGGAAAAACCAGCCTCAGTCCCCCCTACTAGGATTGAGCTCTGGTCTCCCCCCAACCTTTTCCACTTAGTATATTGCGAAAAATTATTGCCTTAGACCATGGAGCCACCGAAATGGGTTCCCACTATTGCTAATATGGATATGGCTAGAATGGGCATAGAGTAAAATATTTAGAATTTCAACCAAACACATTTTATACTTATTATTTCAACATAAACTTTGGGGTAAGAATAATAAAAAGTTATTTTTGATATAACATTTAATATTAATTATAAAACACATTATTAACTATAATATTACAAATTTGTTTTATATAAATAAAAGTATACATCTACTACCTAAATCTATTACACTTAAATAACATAATAGACCTGTATTGTTTTAATGAGCTAGTAACAAAAATTACATAAATTCAATTTTTTACAAACTTCTCAATTCTGGGAAAAATTTGATAAACATTTACAAATTATAAGTATATGTGAGTGGAGGTTGACCATGCTATTTACCATAAAAAGTCAAAGCTTGACACAGTTTTTTTTTAATTTGTCCTTTAGAGTAGCAAAAAAATTGGTTTAAAAGTTTTGTTATTAACCTTTTAGTTCGGTGTCATGACATTTTGCTACTTTTTTATTTTTCTTGTCCACTTCCCAGCAGTTTGGCAGCCTTTAGATTCAAGAGGAATTCACACGGTTACAACGTCATGTTGGCAAATAAATTTTATAAATTAATACATAATCAAATGACAATATTTTATGTAGTTTTAACGTTACCATTTTAACTAAAAACTGATTATTTTTATTTCAAATTTTAGGAAATTGGATGTCTTAGTTGAACATAAATCGTATGTTGACAAATATTCACTGATTAATTAAAAGTATGCTATAATGAGTAGATATTCACTTAGGAAGTGTAAACCAAATATTTAAGACCATGAAATCAAATTCAGGATTTAGTTTTCCGATCAAGAGGAGGTTAGGGTTGGAAAACATGTTAGTACCGAGTTTTAACTAAATGGTACATCCCTCCCTTTCAACTCAAATGCTGGTATAATTTCTTTCAAGTCTACCTTCCTTATCCCAATGTTTTTAGTGCAACAATTAGGTGTAAATAAGCAAGATAGATGGTTAGATACAATAATAATAATAATCATAATATAATATTATTACTATAACTGTATCTAACATATAATAATAATTATTATTATTATATAAATTATATATTATATAATATAATAATAATAATTATATAAATTATATAATATATAATAATAATAATTATATAAATTATATAATATATATTAATAATTATTTAAATTATATATCATATAATATATAATATAATATATTATAATAATTATTTAAATTATATATCATATAATATATAATATAATATATAATAATAATAATAATTATTATTATTATTATTATTATTATTATTATTATTATTATTATTATTATTATTATTATAAAGTTAGAGTGTATGGATCAAAAGGAAGGGGTCGGTCATGTAGACGTGGCTAATAGACGAATGTGTGAAAAAGAGAAATATTGTGTTTTAAGAAAAGAATACCCTGTTTAACTTGGATTATGGATGCTGTTGAAGCAAAGGGAGTATGCAAGGATAGTGAACTGCGAAGATAGTTATTGAGGACGAATTAGTTACATAATTATTTTTTTAGCTATTTACACGGTAAGGGAATGGCGTGATTTGATTTAGTATGGATGTATATATGTACATATGTATATATTATTAGTTTTATAGATTTATTTAATTATGTTTTAATAAAATATTAATTGTATTGTATACGAGCGATTAGGTTTCATTATAAATAAGTAGTTATATTGGAGTATTTTAATGTTCTATACTTTTTATGTATTAATTAAGGTTTTATTCTTTCTCAATAAATTTATTTAATGAATATTTTATATGTTAATTTTTGTATAATAGGTTATTATTTATAAATTGATCAGTCTATTTTTGCAGTATTTGGTATTATATATCAAGGTTACTTTGACTTATGTATGTATATATATTTATATATGTATGTATCTATGTATGTATCAATGTATGTATGTATGTATGATAACGGACTTAACATTATTGTTTAAAGCAGGTAACAATATGGGGCAGCATAATACATGATGATCAAAAAATTACTATTTATCTCAGTTTAAGATTTAATTAAACCTTAAGAGCTTCTTTGTTACGAAGATCCGCCTAATGTATACCAATAAATTTCAAAGTAAAATTAAAAACTACGTCTGAAAAAAACATGTACTAAACTTAAATGTAATATACTAAGTTTAAACAACTAAATAAAGTTTTGGCCAACAAAACCAAGAAATGCAAATGCAAAACTGGTCCATTCCATTCAAGTAAAGGTGGTATCATCTTGTATTTTTATAACATCACACTTGAGGAGTACTAAGTCAGTCCCTGTAACTGGCCCAATGTGTTTAAATGATGAACAAGGAACGAAAAAACCTTACATTTAGTAATTAGTTGACTTGAGGGATTTTTGGGTAAGGAACTTGCCTCAGGACACTATGTTTGTGGGCTCAAACACAGTGGGTTCGACGGATTTTTCTTGAACAATAAAAATACCGTAATACAATTTCCTTCAGAGGAGAAAAATTATATTTTTAAATCTGTTGGTCCCATGTCGATTATGGCGTTAAAAGAACCCTAAAAGGTAAGTGGAAATATCTTTCCCCCCAAAATTTGTAGGCCCTTCATAGAAATTCTCGTGTTCTGATAAACAGCCCGTTCAGAAAGTGTACGTTAGATACCTCAAATAAATAAAAATAAATAAAATAGATGCATTACTTAATTGTTGCTTATATTTATCCAACTTGTTTGCTCTCCATTATTATTATTAGTTTTTATCACTACATCTTACTAGAATGAATTAACAAGTTTTGTCTGGGAGAATTATTTTAGGGTGAACATAGTAAGAAGTTAAAAAAAGTTAAGGTAAATCTAATAAAATTTAATTTAAAAAAATAAAGTGGAAAAGTTAAAATATGTAAAAAGTATAAAATGGGTAAAAATGACGATTATATAAAAGTAAAAAAAGATGTAACCATTCAAAGGGGGCAAGAAGGGTTAAAAGTAAATAAAATAAATATTTAAGAATTTTTTTTATCGTTATTATGATACCCCCTCCACCCTTCTTTTACTCTTTTGGACTATTGACCCCCTTTTCCCTTTTGATATATTTTACCCTCTTTGCCTTTTTCACCTTTTATCTTTTTGCCCTATTTTATTATTTATTGCCCTTTTTAACATTATTTACTTTTCTTGTCATTTTACCCTTTAAATCCTTTTTACACTTTTTACTCTTTTAACCCTTTTTATTCTAGTTTTTAAATTGATAATATTTAATTTTTACATATTTTTATAGCCTCCCAACCCCCAATTTTTTTGCTACCCATTTTGAAATCTCAACGCTTTATATTTTTTTGGCTGTATGAAGTAATACCTCTACCTTTCTGCCAAATTTTAGCTTTTAAGCCCCCACATATATATATATATATTTTACAAATACAATGTTCCAACCCACGTTTCACATCTTAATGGTTGAATTCCGCAAAATTCCTCTTATCGAATGCTTACGACTTGAAAGGAACCTCCTTGCCAAATATCAAGATTCCAGGTTCATAGGTTCGGGAGATACGGTGATGAATTTGTGAGTCAGGCTTCCAGCTTTGTATAAATGTCTATATCTATTATAATAATGCTCTCTTTTCTCGATCTGGTCCCCCTAGCACTTTCTATATCCTAATGTGTTCCTACACTCAATAAGTTTAGGGACACCTGCCTTGGGGTTTGGGCGATAGGGCCACCAGTGCGGGTAGTTTGTTTAAAAAATAAAGATACAAACGTAAGTGAATATACTAATCCTTCGTGTAAATAAACTCTGCACAGAATGTCACTTTAAAAGAACGTACACCTTATATAATGAAGTTATTTTTATTCCCCTTGAGCCGCGACTACTCATGAACTAGTCCACCAATTATTTCACGGGTAGCACATCTGTCTCTAAATAAAAAGAGCAAACCATTTCCCAAAAACGCCAGGAATGTGCTATCCGGTGTGCCACGTTTACACTCACGTGTCCGTTCTAGTCATTAGCACATTTTAGCGAGATGGGTCTTCACTGCCTCTTTCTCTCTCTGAAGAATACTAGCTCATTAGTAACGCTTGAATAACATTGCCATGAAATACTGAATAACGGGAACAGAGTAGAGGG
>CABFWO010000098.1:332767-357637 GCA_902155825.1 Timema genevievae
GGGGGGTTGGGGGGGGGGGGGGGGGATACAACCGCTGTGAAAACTAAATTCACATAGGTGCCCTCAACATTTACAATATAAATATAGTACCTACGTTTTCAAAAAAATAAAACAGAGCGTGCTATCTCATTTAAATAAACACCGCTTTTGGGTAATTATAAATTATCTTCACATCTACCTTACAGGAGGTAATTTACGAAGGGTGGAATGGTACCGATATTGTAATATATATGTGCAAAAATGTAATATACATCCCTGCCTATAAAACACATATATTCCAATATATTTTGGTCATAAATAAGAGGACCAGGGTTCCACCATAGGCAAAACACCTCGTGATTCAAATATTGATAAAATACAATAGTATCCCTCTAGTCGTAAGTTATTAATAATATAAAGCTAATTTTTTCTAGTACAGGCCAAAAGAGTTTACGTCTTACTACCTGCTTAGGTTATAAGCTTATATACTATTTAAGCTAATGGTTTTAAGGATGAGTAAGTTGATTTATAGAAAAAGTGTACCCTCATTTGCTTATATGGAGATTGGAAAATAGTTTAGTAAAAAAAACCTCAGCACACCCGATCCAGATTCGAACTTCAATCTCCCCGTCATTGGAAATCTAGTCTACTGCGAGACCCATGCGCCTACTGAAGCAGTTAAAACTTTTATTAATTCTACATATAATTAAGTGCCTTTATGAACAGAAATAATAATATTATGTAAATTTGATCAAGAAGAACTTTGGGGTAGGGGGGATCAAACTTAGCTAAGTTTTATCTCTCTCAAGAGTACAAAATAAAAGTCCGTATCTTTGATATAATCGAAAAATTGATCCGTATGTACGATATTTTAGGGGAATTGATACATATATTTAATATGATAGGATGAATTGTCCGTATTTTTGACATACTAGGAGAATTAATCCAAATGAATGATATTTTAAGAGAATTGACTCAAGTATTTAATATAGTAGGAGGAATAGTCTTTAGTTGTACATGCTTGGATAATCAACCTATGTGGGTGATATTCTAGGATAAATTGATTTATACATTTAATATGTAGATATGATATGTGAGTATGATAAATAGTCTATATATTTGACATAAAAGGATAGATAATTAATACGTATTAGAGGGGAACTGATTTTAAGACCATCATGCTATAAAATTTTATCCGACAAAATATTAACGAAATTGACTTTATATAGAGTGGAAATAATTGGGGGTATTTAGTGTGGATTTTGACTAAATAGATAAACAGAGGATAATATTTTTTCTATTCGGCAAGTATTATAAATAAAGTAGGAATACTATGTGACGATACATTAATTATTATGCATGGATTTTATAGAGGCCTATGATTTAGTTAAAGGAAACCAAATATATGACATTCTAGTTATGTTTGGGGTACCTAAATAACCTGTCAAGCTAAGTTAGGTATCTTTGACTGATACACGTGGCAGGGTGAGTGTTTGATGGCACTTGTAGGATACTATTGAAAAAATAAAGTGTTGAAACGAGGAAATTCACTTCCTCCATTACTTTGTGATCCAGAATTAGATAATCCTCTTAGGGGTAATACAAGAGACTAGAGAAGGATTGACACTATAGACAGTGCTATTGGGATACGCAGATGATTTAGATTTATTGGTTAGTAGAAAGGGAGCTGTTGCAAGAAATACAGGCATTTTATTAGAGTGTAAATTATAAAAAGAACATTTTTGGGAAATTATTGATAAATTTGGGTCAGTAAGTTGTTGACAACTCGCCTGGTTTCAGGAATGTAAATCTCAGAATATACAAAACAATAAATTTACCGTTTGTTCTCTATGGGTGACAAACGTGTTATCTCCCCTTACATGACGAAAATCAAATATTAGAGTGTTTGAAAACAAGGTGCTTTGGAAAATATTTGGTCCAAAAAGAGATGAGGATTTTAGGGAGGGTATGGGGTCACATAATGATGAGTAATATACTCTGTGCTAATCACAAGACATTGCTAGGATAATCAAATCACGTAGATTACGATAGGAAGGACATGTGGCGTGAATGGGAGAATCTAGATCAGTGTTTAGGGTATTGATTGGTAAACCTAATAGAAAGAGACCAGGGAAGACCTAGACGCAGATAGGAGTATAACATTAGAATTGATATAAAAGAGAAAGGGTGTAATGAGGTGGACTGGATAGAACTGGCTCCAGATAGGGATAGGTGACGTACTTTTGCAAGTGTGGCAATGAACTTTCAAGTTGCTAATGCCATGTACTAGAGTAAGTAAATAAGTGTGTCGGGATGACTAGTCGATATCTTTAGCGTGATAGGGAAAATGTTCAGAGGTAAGTTTTGGAGACTTACTATTCCATTTAATTATTGCTATGATTGTACACTGTATAATCAACCTCGACAGCTAGTAGAGTTAGTTGGTCGCTGAGATATCTACTCTAGAATCTGTCAAGCTATATCTATACGGCATTATCTATCATCGTATATGACAGCCATTACAAACGCGGTGAGATCAAACCTTGAATCTTGCAGACTTGGCAAATGCGGCTTTAACTAGTTTCGTATAAGACAGATATTTCAAAGTAGCATGATCTAACCTTGCATATTGCAGATTTTACGAATGTAGCATTATCTAATTTCGTATATTGTAGATGCTATAAGCGTGAAATGATCTAATCATGCATATCTAACACTTTAGGAATGCTACATTACCTAGTTTCATGTATGATTGACATACAAACGCGGTATTAGCTTTACGAATGTGGCATTATCTTTTCCCACACATTAATGGTTTAACCAACATGGCATGGCCTAGTCTCGTATCTGGCGGGCTTTACGAAGTCGGTATGACTTAACCTCACGTTGTGGAAGACGTTATTGTACTCGGAAAATTCTACCCTTAAATTTTAAAGAGTTTTTTCCTCTATATCAAAACAATTAGCTTGTTTTAACCTAGCTTCACATAAAGGCCGCAGACAGTTTACACCGGAAATAATATTCCACCTATGATAGGCTATTAAATACCAAATATCTGTTTTCCGTTATGAGATAAAGATGATAAAAAAGTTTTTCTGTAAATTCACATTTATTTGACATCTTTCTAAGCATTTCAAGCATTAAACGATTCTACGTAACTATTTATAAGATAAGGAAATTTATGAAACCAACGACACCATTCTATTTATAATTTATATTAATTGATGAAATTATGGACGCTAAAATGAAGGCTTTCCCATATCTTCTAAAAAATATTTTTTAAGATTTTGATCTGTAAATTTACACATAAATTCTCAAAACGTCTGAAATGTAATTGGGATTTACTTAAAAACCAGTAATTTGGACGAGGAAGAGGACTTGACTTTAGCGATTTTTAGCCTGCATATAGTGATTGATACAAAATAAACGAGCTTAGCTTGGGAAAGATTTAGTAATATAAACACCAAAATACATAATACTAATCATATTATGAACGAGCTAGTGTAATTAAATACTTTGGGTTGCATCAAAGATAATCATTGCAAAACTACTGAAAATATGTAGAATATAATGTATTTCAGAAATGAAAAGTTCAATCAAAATAATGGTGACACCTTTGTGCTTTGTACTATATTTTTAAGGGTGGTTTCTAACCAGGGAGTAATGGTTATTATGTGAACCAGGATGAGAGCAGTTAGCCATCTTCATTTTCAATGCAGCTGGTTGAATCTCTTTGAACTGGTGATGAATCCCTGGGTATGATCATGTCCATCCCATCTCGCTATCAAGCTTGTCGGTAATTATCATAACATCAATTTGATTTTTTTAAAGAGTAAGAATACAAAAACAAAATTTACGGGATATTTTGACGTTATTAATTTATTTAAACTTGTCTATATGATCCAATCTCACAAACTATAAAGTATAAGTTACATATTAATTTAAAAATGTAAGACCACCTGATATTATAAGCGCAACCCTGGCACCAATATATTTACCAAACAGACAACAAAACAAATCCTTATACAAATAGTAAATATATTCTTCACTCGTTACCCTCAGAACATAGTTAAGGTCCCTTTTTTTTATGGTTGACCTCTCTGACCTTATATAATACAAGGAGTGGTCAGTTGACCTGATTGTTGATTTACACATACGTATACATGTATGTGTATATTTATTTAAATAAATATATAAACGTGTATATATATTTATTTAAATAAACTGCATTATTTTCATAAATGTTTAATATAATTTTACTAATTTATAAGATAAAAAAAATTAGTTGACCAATAAATAGTATTTATTTCAAAATATACTTACAAAATCAACTCATTATTTTGTTTATTCGTCACAACATTAATGAAAACTATTAAGAGCTTATTCTCTCTAAAATAGTTATAAAAAAGTTATGTGTAAAAGACAAAGCGGGTGAAAAAAAAATGCAAATTCTATTTGAAAACTCAATTAGATGGTGAGTGCTAAATTCAGCAGCTTGGGACATCTGAATCATTTAAGGGTTTTCTCGCCGGTAAGTGGTGTTTAATTGTGTTACAGGGACTAGTAAATAAATCACCAGATAGATGTAATTGCTAGATGTGTTGGAAATGTTTGTGGGGGTTTAAGGGACGTGTAGGAGTGGTGAGGGGAGGGGGGTGGCCCTTCGGTGGTTCGATGGTTATAAGGGGGTGAAAGGGGGATGGGAATGGGATAATGAAAATCGAACGCAATTAACACTTGTGACGCACGAAGTTGCAGCATGTATGTTACATGCTAGGATACGTGTTGGAATTAGTCGTGTCATTTAAGTAAACTAATTGCAGTAATGATACAACCGGTTATTTTCATCCAAACACGTATATAAGTGGGCATTTCAATTGTAAGCTTAACAAAATAATTAGACAAAACCATTTCATTACTAGAATTGTTTCATAATTCAAAAGTTGTTTCAATGGAAACTGTAGGTTATAATTTACTATATTACAACCTTACATACAATAGCATATGAACTACAAACTACCTTAATCTAAGACATTTCCTACTAACTCCATCGAATCATTAAATTTTTTCCTTTTTTTGAGGTATTTAACGTGCATTTTCTGAACCAATTGATCATATAGTCATACGATTTATAAACTAACTTAAATACAGAACAAACATTCAGATCCTGACCGTTAATTCATCACTTTGAAAGGTTAAACCCACATTTCACCAATTATGAATTTTTCAGCCATGCAAGGAATTGAAACAGGGACACCAATTTTACTATACAGATACGCTACCGACCGAGCTAAGGTGTCGGAAAGATAGAAATTAATAAAAAATAACTTAAATGTGCTAAATTCACAATATAAAGCAATTCCTTACGCCCCTGATGCAATAAACCATAAATGACGGTATAGACGTTAATAGGTTATTAAAATCATACTGGCTTTTTATTGTTTAATTTTAATTGGGTTGTACTAAATATAAAATGAGAATGCCAAAAAAAATCGTGGTTTTTGATTCAACATTTTAAAACACGGTTTAAAAAATGAGAGCTAGATACGGGATTACCAGTCATTGCCCACCAAAACACACACAGTGAGTTTATTTAATTATTATAGTTAAATTTTAAACCATGAACATATAATAGTATTTATAAAAAACTGAAACATACATTTAACTAAATAAGAATATATAAGCCTCTTACATATCAAATTAATGTGTATTATACTTGAATAGGAATACAAATAAAATAATAAAATACATTGTCGTTAGAAATTTTAATATTGAAGGCAGCTTAAAACTGAATACAAATTTAACATAAATCGCTCAAATGAAATTCTGGTATTTAAAATCTATTTTTTTATTTTGACATGGTTTTTGCCACTAAACATTTAGATAAAACAAGTTATTTTAAATAGTAACCAGCCCAGGTCTGTGCTATTCGTTTCAAGCGGACTATAAACACAGTTATCCTCTTTTTAAGGCCCTCCCTCCACCATTTAACCAAAGACCATGGTTCTGAGCTTTCATAATTATAATGTGCAACAGTTTTTTATTATGAATAAATGGCAAGAGTATGATTTATTAACTCTAGAAAACTAATGAGTAAAGGAACAAAGGGATCAGTCCCATCTGATATGGCTAGCAAGTGTCACAGTGTTTGAACTCGGGCTGGTGTACAAAGTTGTATTTTCCTTAGTAATTGAAAACCTTCCATTCACGCAAATGCGGGTACACCTTATATTTCTTTTATCATTATTATCACTATAACATTATTGTAGATAGCCAATTATACCGGTGGGTTATAAGAAGCGGATATCAAAGAGGTTTTTATAACATACAAATTACAATTTTGGATTCATATTTACCAAGATAATATGAGATAATATCAATATTATTAACAACAATATTGCCTCTAAGTTATCGGACTTGAGATAAAGATAGGGGGAATAAAGATGGTAGGGATTAATATATATATATATATATTTGTTATAACACCGCGTCTTACTAACAGTTTGGGTTGTAGACTTACAATAATACTAAACAAAGAATGAAGGCATCAAGTCAAAAATGATTCTATGACCAGATTATACATTGACGACTTTAACTTACCGGACATGCCTGCACGGATGAAACGCAGCGGGGTTGTCCTGGTTAGAAAATTTGGGCAAAGAGCCCTGAAGAAGTGCCAAACGTAACATTAAAAACAAACTCATCTGAAACAATAAAAAGGGAAATAGGATGATCAATGTACTGTTTACATTTTTAATTAGTTGCTACCACCAATAACATAAGTAGTTTTAATAATTATTGTCTAACAACACATAATTTTTCTATTGATTTTGGGTGGTGGTTGTTGAATAGAAGATAAAGACAAGCGGGAATATTAATTCCCTGGACTGGCACTTATAGAGAACCACGAACTCTCATGGAAAGTCTGCACTCACAACAAGTGATCCAACAGTGATTTATACCAAAGCACTTTAGGAGGGATATCATCAGTGATATAAATATAAAAATCAACGATTTTGACCAAAGCTATTTTGATGGTAAATTTTAGTGTTGAGTTGAATAATTAGTTTTTAAAATTTAGGGAAATTTGGAAAAATATAATTGGCCACAGTATGAAATATATAAATATTTATAAGTATGGAATTTATAAAATTTAATGATCAACATTTTAAATGAAGAGAATATACTATAATTGAATTCCATGATACTCATAGTGAATATTAAAATAATATTGAAATAACTTTGTACAAAATTTTACTAAACATAGCTTCTGAAATAATAATTATTGTGTTAAAAAAGCATTGGTTATAAAAACTGTATGAATACTTTCTTTAGCTCACGTTAACTCTCATCCCAACTTAAGACAAAACTACTCTCATTAAACCCAACAAGGAATCGAACCCAAATCTCTCAGTCACCGACAATCCAATCTCAAAATAAACATCACAATTCTAACGCAAACAATAATTCTTATATAAAGTAAGGATTTAAAAAGCAAAGGTATTTATACTCTATTTCTGTTTACTGCACGCAAATCAAATCTAACCCTCTACGTGCAAGCGGGCGACCTCCGAGATAAAACAAATGGAAGATGGTAAAGAGTAGAGCGTGGCTGCAAAGTGTGTTGTGTTCATCATCGTGTCGTCCCGACGGTGCTAATGGCTTCACTTGTTTGTGCTGGTGGTGGCATCTTTAATATTTAGTAGTTTTCCTCTATGCCCTCCCTCAGCCCCGAGTGAACTCTTGTGTTAACATATTGTGCCTTTGAGGACACTTCGGTTGTGCTTAGCAAAATACTGAAGCTTATGCCTAGCCTTGTTGTTTGTTGGGTGGACTTGGTTAAACAAATTGGGTTTTAACTGCCCTCGTTGTGGAAGAGTATTCAAAACCTCGTTTATTAGGGATGCCTTACTGTGCTCAATGAACCCAACACTTTAATCTTATTTAGAATTATTCACACGTTATCAATAGAAATATGTTTGTTTCATATGCTCACAAGACGTTTTAAATCATGATCCTATATATTATTTATGTTGTTAACATACCTTTTTCTCAACTAATACAAGAACTACAGCGATTAATAAGGTATCAGTGGATAGGATTTTTTTAACCGACTTCTGACATAGCATAATCAAGTTACATTAAAACACATTGTTTATTTAAAATAAGAAAAATCTAACAATATTTTTGTATCAATTACCGAAAATAAACTCTCTTTGCTAGTTTGTGTATACACTTCGCCGAGTATTTAATTTCAACAACCAACAAAATACTAATTATTAGGGGGGGGGGATAGGGGAAGGTTGAATGTGCGAGAGTTTAGCAAGGGTTTTCTGGTGAAAATAAAATTGTCTTTAAGTAAGCTGACCAGCTTCAGTGGCCGCATGGTCTAATTAGTTTAAAACGTCTAGTTCACATTATTATTATGGTTAAGTAAAAGAAAATACGCTATGGGTGAACACATATAAGATTTTCAAAAATATGAAATATTATGCTAAATTTTAGCTTCATAATTTTTTTGTTTTAGCTATACCCACGATAGTGGTATCGCAGTCTGAGATTAAAGACTAGCTTATGTTGTTGTCAAAAAACTACCTGAATGCACATTCTCAAGTTTTTCTGTGCACATATTCCAAGTTAACACTTTATATAGGTTTATTTTGGAGCTAGCCATACAAATGGTCACATGTTTCATGGCATCAAACTCGTGATGCATATTAAAGTAGGATGCACATATTATAGTTTCCTAAAGCATGTAAGTATAGCTATGCCAAATTAAAGTTAAGTATTTTTTTTTAGTTTATGCCACACTTTCAAGCTTCATTAAATAGGTATTTAAAGTTTATCTTTCTTGGTATTTTTATTTTGAACCTATTAGAACTGGTTGTCAAAATGGTCTATGATATAGAGCTAGATATAATTTAAAAGTTAAAAAAAAAATCCGTATGACTAATAGTCCATGTTTACCCTAAGTACCCAAGTCTAAGCCTGGTTTCAGTTTTAGGTATATTTATTTGTTTTTGAGTTTCCCGTAGTATAAGTTGTCGTACTAACAAAAGATGTAGTAATAGAAAATAAATATGCTTTAATTGTGCTTATTTTATTCAAAAGGCCTTAATTGCAAATAATGGGGTTTCCCTGGGTAAATATGTAAATTTAAATACTTCTAGGACTCTCTATTCACGTGGCTTGGGGCGTCAAACTAGCAACTTGTAAAATAAAAAAAACCTAAGGTGCAACCTAGGGTTTCCATAAGTGGTTAAGGCCAATTTTTAATTAGAACCACGTCTGGCTACCCATTCAGTTTAAGCAAGGGCTATATTAACTTTCTGTTTTATATTATGTTTCTTGGTTTATGAGATACCCAAAACTGTGGTCCAGATAGATCATTGCTGTGCAAATATTTCTCCAAAGAGTTTTAAGGTAAAATAACATACTTTTTTTTAGATACTTATATATAATTATTCTATGGCATTGGAGAATTATTGCGTTAAGACTTAAGTAGTATATGTTTACAAATATAGCTCACAAATTGTATTAATATATTTGCAAATATCTCAAAAACTGTTGCTTTTATGAAAATATATGTCAAATAAAAGTTTTTTATTTCTAATAGTCCTACAATTTTTCAATGATATGTTGTTTAGTTTCTCAAATAGTTGTAGAGATACGGAAATTAACGCTTCTGTAAAGTACCCTAAAAATCATTTTCATAGGAAAATTAAAATAGCCAGTTTATTTATAATCTTAATCAACGCCTAATTACAAATTTTAATCAAAATCGTTAGAGCAGATGTTGAGAAAACCTATTTTTTTTTCTCTTTTCGCTCTTCATAAAACTACTCTTAATTTTAAGTTTTAATAGACACACAGACAGACGGCATTACAAAGACTATTTTATAGGGTTCGGGGGGGTCATGAAACGTCGACATCCATCAGCATTTCAAGTTAGTTTTTTTTACGGTTGCAATACTTAAACTATAATTTCCAAAATGTTAAAAAATATATGTAATTACGTATAGATTGAAAGTTATTGATTTTATAAAAATATGTTTCGAATAAAATATTTGTATTATAAATATATATACATATTTGTAACTCTAAGTAATTTCATATCTCAAATAGTTTCGGAGCTATTATAAAAAATGTTAATTTACGCAACGGACCGGAGCCCTTAAAGAGATTTTGCCGAAATATTGAGGGTAGCCATTTTGTTTGGAATATTTCTTAATGTCTCAAAATGAAATTTAATCAAAATCGTTAAAGGCGATTTTAATAAAATCGACTTTTTCTCTTTTTGCCCTTCAGTAAACTACTCTTAATTTTAGGGGTATATATCCAATTCCAAAAACCCCTCGGGGCAACCCTATGAAAACCCTAGATATCAAGTTTTAGCTCAATCGGTAAAATAGTTTAGACTCTATTTGGAGGTACAGACAGACAGACAGACGGAAATTCAGGAACAACTTTTTCGGATTCAGGGAGTCATGAAACGTCAAGATACATCAAAATCTCGAGTTCGGTTTTTTGACGATCACCATACTTTCTCTACCTGTAAGTAGAGAGAAAGTAATAAAGATAAAAACACCATTGAGGTTCGAAGATTTAGGCTTCCCCACGTACTTATATAATCTTATTTGATGTTAAGTTAAAGCGTTTATAAACAAATCTATATTATATTTTATTATTTTATGATATCTTACATTTTTCTTTGGCGTTCCAACTGACTATCAATTGGAGAAGTCATCTATTTATATGGATACATAAATAGATATATACAAATGTAAGATCCAATTAAATAAAGATAATATGAATTTACTACTTTTAAAAGAAACACTTTTAAATTAATAATAATCCGAATAAGAAACAACAAACAAAACCATTATATTATTTCTCTTTGGATTTAACATTGACGTTTCTCCTGGAATTAGTCCTTGGTTTTGAAGTAGATATTTTCCTTTGGCAATACATTTTCTAATAGCCATCAATCTTTTTTTTTAAAGTCACAGTTCGGTTCCATAATGGCATATCTTGCTTATTAATGGCTTACAGCATCCCGAAAATATTAGGCATTAGGCCTATATAAAACAAACATAGTCAAAATCGATTTAGAAGTTTTCTAGTTATAAGTGAGTATACACAGGTAATCAAACTATCTTTTTAATATTATGTTAAAAACCACTTATTGTATTGATTTTAACACCACTTTTCAGTCCATTAAAGATATATCTCGATATTAAACAGCTTAAAATCTTTCCATAAATATTATACATTTTCAAGAACAATATAGTCTAAATCTATTAAGAAGTTCACTAATCATAAGCGAACATAAATAATCACATAAACTATTCTTGAAAAGGATCTACAAACACAAAATATCGAATAAAAATATGATTTCTCTTTGGATTTAAGATTTAAACACATAAATATTCTTTGGATTTCAGTTGATTTGGTGATCAAGAAAGACATAAATAAATGTTACGGTGGAGAGTACAGACTTTTCTCTCTTTAATCTTAAAATATAGACGTTTATTAAAATTTCGTAAAATGTGTTAAACAAAATAATATAAATTGTTGCAGAAGCACTCAACTAAAGAGTAGAAATATAGAATATTGATATACAAAGTTACAGAAACATTGAGAAAAGAGGGGCACCTCTATCCAACAAAGGTTATAACAATTAGTTACATATTTTCAAGTATTTCATATAAAATGTGTATGTTTGCTTATAGCTCAGAAACTATAGGTTTTATAAAACTATAATCCAGATTAAATTATTTTTAATTCAAATAAAAGTACATATTTACAATGATAAGTTATTTCGTTTCTCAAATAGTTGCGGATATATGATCAAATTTGGAGATTTTTCTTATTTAAAGTGCCCTTAAAATCATTTTCATGTGAAAACATGAATGAATAACCTAGTTGTTTTTAGCGTTAATAGTACTTTGATACCAAATTTAATAACATCGTTAAAGTGGATTTTGAGAAAATCAATTTTATCTTTTTTGCCCTTCAGTACACTACCCTTAATATAGGGTTAAACATTTAATCTCAAAAACTCCTTGGGGGAGCCTTATGAAAGCTATATATACTAAATTTTTTCCTGATTTGTAAAATTATTTTGGCTCTAAGTCTATTTATACACCGACATATAGACGGCGAGATGGCATATCAAAAATTACATTTTTGGTTTAGGAGTCGTGAAACGTTGACCTTTATTAAAATCTTGAGTTCAGACTTTTTTTACTATTATAATACTTCTCTCTTTAAGGGGCTAAGAGAAAGAAAATGAATTCTACGTTCAATATGAAAATATAACGGTTTACCATGCAGTTTAAGAAATACTATTAGATAAACACACAATATTATTGGATTTTAATAGAAAATATAAAGCCTACATGTTAATGGGAAATCAACGTTATCCATGACCACATTTATACTCAATCAGCTCATTATTTTGGGTGTGATCGGGCAACAAACAAACAAACTTTTTTTTTAATTATTTTAGTCGGATGCTTGTTTCCACAACAAAACATTTGTTGCCAGTTAGATTTATAATTGGTTTATCTTTGCAAACCCCTCATTGTCAAGGAGACTTAAAAGAAGATGTATACGTTAAGCGTTAAACTATTAGAATTGTTACAATTTAAGACGCAAATGTTAACATAATAATAGTTTTTAGAACTGCCTCTCTCGATAATTAAATAGCGTGATGGTTACCGACTATACTATTCCCTGAAAAATATGGACTACAACAGAGAAAGTCTCATCTCAATTTGATGAGTACTTCTTGAATTTACTGACAGTAACAGACAGAAATAAAAGTGTGTAGGTAGATTTATAGTTTAATGAATGTAGAGATAAACTCTTTGGATTTGGCAATAAAGTTAAAAATAAAAATAATTCATACTCTACATTCATTAGGAGCATACACCATTGATAAAATGATATAGGACAAAATATTTGAAAAATCTAAATTTTATTTGGTTTCATTCGTTTTATCAATAGCCTTAAATCTTTCTGGTGAATAATATACATAATATAAAAATGATGCATCCGAATATTTTTACCTACAACCAAACATTTCAATACACACAAACTTTTTCATACATAGAGAGATTTTAATTAATAAGCTAGCATAGTTTTAGTTTAGTACTTGTTACCTATTATAAACTTAGTACTAAACAATTGTGTTTAATTTGTCATGTTTCCTTATTTTAAAATAACACAGCTGTTCCTATAAACTTGTTTATTGATTGATCCTATTTTTTGAGAAAAAAGGTATATTTAAATAGATGATCATTGCAAAACAATAAGCTCATAAGCCCAAGGTTACAGGCTACAATGGGAACAAAGAAAAACAGTTTTGGCCTGTTAATTTAATTCGATTACATATGTTCTTGGTCAAAGTAAAACCCACTTTTATAGAAGAAAAGATATTGCGTTTTTATTAAAATAATGTTTAAAATTTTTCAACTTTAATCATCGATTTTTTTAAAAGTTATAGAAATCGGTTTGTTTTTTCTGTGCAGTCACCATTGAGTCATCATTTGAGGGGCGCATAGCAGGTTATTCCAATTAACGTTCGTCCACCCCACACCACCCCAAGCCCCAAGGGCTCAAGCTACTTGCCGGTCTCCTACACTTTGATATGACAGTGCGATGCTATCACATCAATCCCCTTCCCACCTCCCCATGTTTACAAAGAGGGGATCCATGACCCATTCTGTGACCTCTTCCACACCCTCAAACCCCCCATAGTCCACCAGCCCTCACTCCCCAACCACTGGCTTTGTGTTCACAGGCCCTGCTGACGACAGTCCCTACTATCTATCTTCACATAACACGACAAAGAGCTCCAAATCTTTCCCCTCCCCTATAAAAACAATAAACAGCTCAAGGGTTAAATACTTTCTACCAAATACCCTGTGAACTATAGCTTTACAGATGGAATTACAAACTTTCCAAACAATTAATTATTAAGTACAAAAGTATATTACAATTTAATTTCTCATAAAATTAACTCGAAGTAAGTAATGTAATTGGCGATTAAAACAGGTTGTTGTGACGTAAGAATGAATGAAGTCACTATGTGACGTAAGGTTTATGATCATGGGTTGGGGGAGAGGGAGGCGGTAGCTTAGACATGTACAAATCAATGTTCTAGTTATTTAGTTAAATATTTCTTCCAAGCAAAGGCTTATAAATTAAAGCCTTAAATTACTTACTTAACATACATAACTAGTCGTGGTGACCTGGTGGTCTAGGGGTAAGGTGTCAAGACTTCTGTGCTGGGGATCCAGGGTTCAATCCTCTATCCCAGTACAGACTTATCTGAATTCCAAACCCTTCCTTCACCTCTGACAAGACGTGTATTAATCACAACTTGTGAATGTGAAGAATGCCAGGCCTCCACCGTGGTTCGGATTCCACGTTAAACTGTAGGTCCTCCATTTCATCTCACAATCACCCTACCATTACACATTAGCGTAACTGCGTATAACACAAACGGGTAGTAAGACGCGGTACTAATAATAATAATACTTAACTAGTCTATGTTGTTAGGAACGCTAAATTATTATTATTATTAGCACCGCGTCTTACTACCCGTTCGGGTTATACGCACTTACGCTAATGTGTAATGTTAGGGTGATTGTGAGATGAAATGGAGGACCTACAGTTTAACGTGGAATCCGAACCACGGTGGAGGCCTGGCATTCCTCACATTCACAAGTTGTGATTAATACACATCTTGTCAGAGGTGAAGGAAGGGTTTGGCAATCAGATAAATCTGTGCCGGGACAGAGGAACGCTAAAGATCATTGATACACTAACAAAAGTACGCCACCTAGCTCTATTTTGAGCTACTTTTAACCAGTCCACCTCATTACACCCTATCTCTTTCAGGTTTATTATAATGTTATCCTCCCATCTGTGTCTAGGGGCCGTACGCAAGAACTTGACTAAGTGGATGCTTTGTGGACACTAGCGTGGGTCTGCTTGCGTCATCCTAGGTTAAAGGGTGGAACGATAGTGTTCTCGGGACCACATTATCGTCCAATAAGCACTCACTATACTTTCGTGCATACTGCCCTAGGTCTTCCCAATGGTATTTTCCCATTGGGTTTGCCAGCCAGTACCATGAACAAGGTTCTAGATTCTATCATTCGCGCTAAACGACCTGCACACTGTAATCTACCAGATTTTACAATCGAAACAATGTATTATGATTAGTCCAGGAAATAAAACTCATCAATATGTAAACTCTTCCACTCCCCAGTATCTTCATCTCTTTTTTAACCAAATATCCTCCTTGTTTTCAAAGGCCCGATAGTTATTTTCCTCATGTAAACTTAAGTCCACGTTTCACAAACAAAGAGAACAACCGGTTAAACTTAAATTTTCAATTAAATGTTATAAATTCACAGCCGTCCCAGTATTTGTGTTAGTGTTTATCAAGGTTACGTGTGCTTTACAAAAAAAAAAAAATCCCTTATATTTTCCTGGCCATACCGGTCTTACAGGTGCGTGGCAACCCTGGCAAATAAAACGTAAGGATTCATCATAATCTTGAGCTAGATTTTTTTGCATGATACAAAACTAGTTAGTAAAATCTGCCACAAAATTATTAATATAACAAATAGTTATAGAGATATGATCACACTTATGTTAGGAAACCTCCAAATCATTTCATCAGAAAAGCCACGTGCCAAATTGTTTGTAATGTTAGACAGTGATGAAATACAAATTTTAAACAAAATAATTATAGCCAATTTCGAGAAACTCAACTTCCTTCTCTTCTTGTTCATAAATACAACTACCGTTAATTTTAGAGCTGGATTTCAAAAACTCCTTGGAGGAACCTTATGCGAACATTAGATATCAAGTTTTAGCCTGAAAGGTAAAATGGTTTTGACTCTAGGCCAAGATACACACACTAAAACAAAGAAAGTCAGCATTGCAAAAAATAACAAAGCCTTTTAGGGTTAAGTGTTTTGCTTTCATTATTATTTTTACAATCACAATAGTTTTTCTACACTAGGTGTTGCAAGAAAGTAAAAACACACATCTAGCTTTCCTTAGACAAATTAAGTCTTTTTTTTATAATAACAAAGATATTTGAAACAATTATTGAAGAATATTTTAGTGGTTTTGATGGCTAAGAGCTGCTGTTACCATAATAAATACATTGGTGTGTGGTTATTTCTCTCCAATTAGGTGGCACCCTTAGCGGAAGGGGCTTTTAGAAAAAAACAAATATATTTTATGGCCAACATTTTTAAAAGAATTGTGTGATCTATTAGGTATTGATATAATCTATAAAAAGTGACTGTAGGTCACATGACTTAGTAAATGAATTTAAGAGAAGATTTGGTATCTTCTCTAACTGTCAAATAAGGCTCCACATATAAAAGATTGAAGTGTAGCAACGCATGCAGTGAGTTGTAAAGAAAATAAACGATGGATAACTGTTTGCTATAACCTAGTTTTTCTAGGTCTGTTAATGTGGCTTGTGTGTTACTGAGCAAGAAATATTAAAACTTCAGCTAGTGTGGAATTACAGTAGTTCTCAGGTCTGAATTTAAGGTTGGGTGGTAGGAATTGACGATACCAGACAATCCACTATTAGTGTTTGGATAAAAACAATCTTTTAGCTCATGCAGTCATGGTAAAACATTAAATTATTAAATATAAACTACTCTATCAAATTTTATTATTTCTGACAAAATATCACTTACTTACTAATGGCTTATTTTTTGTTTTAAACATATGTACTTTGTTGTTGTGACAATATTTTCTTATTTAAATAAAATATTCAACGGACAACATACCGACATGAGGAGTTTGGCTGCTCGCCGAGATAAATGCAGCGTCTCTTCATGCCACCTTACTTCCAAAACACTCCTGAAATAAAAGAATAGAGATATGACAATAGTCACTTGTAATAATATGAACCAATACTAAGCCACACTGACAGAAACTAGGACAAAATATCATGCTCATATAGTCTGGTTCGCCAGTGATGAAGAAAGTTAGCTTATCCATCAGCATTTGTGTGGAACGAGAGTGAGAAACCATTTAGGAAATACTACCCTCAGTAGACCCGACTGGGAATCAAACCCCAATATCCCCAACTTTGGTAGGTCGGTCTAACCTGAGAGTGACGCCTTTGACAATTTGCCTTTGAAATGGGTGTGGGTTTATTAATATAGTAGACTTTTAATTTATTAAGTATTCATTTCAAAATGCTAGCACCACTAATTTCCAAATTTAACAATTTAGAGATACGCATCTCCCTGGCCAACATATACAAACTGATACAAGTGTCCTTATTCAACATAAACACAGTGACAACGGTCTCCCTGACCAACATAAACACAGTGATAACGGTCTTCCTAGCCAACATAAACACAGTGACAACGGTCTCCCTAGCCAACATAAACACAGTAACAACGGTCTCCCTAGCCAACATAAACACAGTAACAACGGTCTCCCTAGCCAACATAAACACAGTAACAACGGTCTCCCTAGCCAACATAAACACAGTAACAACGGTCTCCCTAGCCAACATAAACACAGTAACAACGGTCTCCCTAGCCAACATAAACACAGTAACAACGGTCTCCCTAGCCAACATAAACACAGTAACAACGGTCTCCCTAGCCAACATAAACACAGTAACAACGGTCTCCCTAGCCAACATAAACACAGTAACAACGGTCTCCCTAGCCAACATAAACACAGTGACAACGGTCTCCCTGACCAACATAAACACAGTAACAACGGTCTCCCTAGCCAACTAATAATTTTACAATCCCAGGTTCGGCTGTTTGGAGAAGGCCCAAGCCCAATATTGAATAGAACTTCAGGCTTTGGTCATTTTAAAACTTCAACTCCTAGGAGTAAGCGAAAAAATCGGTCCATTGACCGTTTTATGGCTTTGCTACCTATATATATATATATATATATATATATATATATATATATACCACCGATGATTATTCTTTGTTCAACGTACCTTCTTATAGCATTCCATGACCGGTAGAGATCGTATAACAGGTTAAGAAGAAGCACAGTGATGCCGGTCTCTTTGGCCAACATAGACACACCACCCAGTAAAACACTCAACCAAATGTCATTAGGCAGTTGGTTTCCTCTCCTGAAACAAACAAAAAAGTTTAGGATATTATAGTCCCACTAAAATTTTTCGCAAATGATAGAGTTAAATAAGTGCTAAGTTATAAACGTACATACTAAGCTCTAGTTCAGCAATCATACATATGTTTCTGGTAAAAGTTCGATTCTTGTGTAGAATTATAAATATATATGTTTTAAATAAATACATTTAATTAAATAGGAAGTTCTGGTTACATAAACAGAGTCCCGGAACTTTTTTTTTAGTGTGACAATGCTTTAATACAAAACCTTTCTTATTTGATTATTATCTAAAATAACCTTTCACTACCTTTGTATTGAATGGCCGATAATTTCACCAAGTGGTATGCTACAGCCTGTTAAAGGTGGCCCTGGATTATAAACGATTTAAAATTTCTCAGTTGTAGGGCATAGGCAAAAAAAATAATATTCAAGTGTTCCACGTTTGATTATCGTGTCCAGGTTTTCATATTTCACTTGTTTATATTTGATTCCATTATCAGGATATATCCTATGGACAACCATCACCTATGACCTTGTGTATTATATGAATTGTTTTAATTAACATGTGGGTCTGAAGTAAATAATAGTTTCAATATAATTTCTGTATAAACATCTTTGTGCAAACAATTGTACAAAAAGTTCAGTTAAGTGTCAATGTGCCTGAGCTTTGGATATTTACAAGTAGCTGACGATATTACACATTCATAATAGACACTGACTTTAAATAATAAGCGATATATGACCCAAGTATTGAAAATTATCTTAATAGATCAGTAGTGTCATACTGACTCGGTGACTCGATTCTTGTTTTCAGGTATAATTTTTAAATATATATTTTAACCTGATCAAATTATTTACACGCATTGTATGCACATGATTTTAGACTATAAGTAAAAAACCACACATGCAACTAATATTATTCACTCTTATCAGTAAGATAAACCATCTTAGTACTTTAAATCAGATGAGAAGGAAATTTGGACGTTTGGATTTCACAGCCATAGTCGTTTTAATCTGGTTCTAGTATTAACCATCAAACAAACGACGTGAGAAAGAGAAAGTTTGCCTCTTAACTCTTAGGGATCAGTTGAAGTAAACTAACGTACCGGAAGTCAACTTGAAAGTTTCCTAATCTAAGTCACTCAACTCCACTATAATCTTCAACTTCATGACCATCAAATGCATCCTTATCTTTGGTCCCAGAATGTGTGGAGATATCTCTATATTATAATAATGCCAGTTAGGGCGGGGGTATAGGGAACGTGAGTTAGGCCAGTGATCTAGAAGTTTTGATAGCAAAACGTTTTTGGTATAAAACAAAAGGAATATTGCTTCAATATAAACATAGAGTTTAATTTCCCTCACAAGGTGATATCAACAGTTGTGAATATCTGTCATGAACATATCGGCATTAGATGAGAAACTGTTTAAATGACGAGAAAAAGTGGTCATTAAATTCCAGAACACACTTGACAGAAATTTACTGTTGATATCACCATATGAATAAAGTTAAACTCAAAGTTTCTCTTGAAGCAATATTTAATTTATTTTGACCAAAAAAAAGTTAAGCTATAGAAATTTCAAAAAATCTCCAACTCAAACTATCTTTAGTTTCATTTGGATGGCTAAGAAGTAGGTCCTCTAAACAGTGATATCGTATCTGCTCTCATCAGGCCATTTTTATAGTGAAAACAATAATCACTATTTGAAGAAGCTTAAAAAAACATATTTTATGAAAATATTCTAAGCATAAAACATGGACTTTTTCTAGCCATTTATTTTAATAGTACCAGGGTTTCTCACAATATAATGGTTATGAAAATGTTGAAGGTCGGAATCCCTACCGAATTTAAGGAAAACTTATTTTTAAATGATTTATATAATTTTCGTCCACAAAAAGTGGGTTTACTTGCTTCAAATTCTACCTTTCTTAATCCTACCACTTTATTATGAATGTTCGGATACCTGACCAGTTATTAAGAATAGGTTAACACGACAAAAATTTAAAGATCTATATTAAGGTTGAGAATTAAGTAGCTTGGAGGATATACGCCTACATTTTCATGTAAAATTGATGGTAAAAACCAAATTAGTAAATGAGCTTCAGAAATATAACTCCAGCGCACCCAGCTTAGATACGAACATATACTTTACCACTACCAGCAATCCAGTATCTTATACCACGCGACCAATCGTGTGGGTATGAAATTTTTTAAATTTAATTTATCTAAACACACCTTAAAAACTAAACTAACATAAAAAATAAATATCTAGACAATACACATAGTCAAATATACCCCAATATTTACTAGTTGAACAGCAGAGTGGACCCTTATATAAAAATTATATATAATTTTCACCATCCCCCGAATTTAACTATGGTCAATTAGATTTGGGGTCGTACAATCTAAGCTATTAACTGTGGATATGTATAGCTCCACAAATATGATGGATAAGTTAATTTTAAAATATATTATTTTGAACAAGTTTTAATTACTTTAGTTCTCAACACTAGAAATAAAAAAAATCTTTTAATCATAAAAACATTAAAACTTAGGGAAGAAACCCAGTTGTAGTCTATTAAATTTCAAAGTAGACTACAATTATTTTCTTGTTGTTTAAATAAAGGACCATTAAAATGGGAGATTAAGTGTTCACTGATCACTTCTACTTAATACAGTATAAATTTGTTAAAACATAGCATGACTTTTATAAAACAAAGAAGAACCAGATGTATATATATATATATACATTAATATAATCCGTAAAACTTCCTGAAAAGTGGCACGACGGCTTTCAAAAACTTGGTTCTACTGTTTTATTAAGCAAGTTAGACCCGGACGCTTTTGTAACTCAATTACAAGTGAAATTTAATGTGTCTTATGTGCGAAAAGACATCAGTCTCATCTTAGATGCCTCACTCCACCGTTTCCTTTCTCCTTACCCCTGCCGTTCTATTCTTCTTAGACCCGAAACTTTTACTGATAAAACAGACTAAGTTAAGAGTTAGGAAATGAGATTAATCTAAGGTTTAGTTTTTGAGAAAGCAGCCCCTTTGCCACCGTATTCTTTCAACAAAGAGGGTTATTTGGAAAATATTAAACTTGATTATAGTTTTGTTATCTAAAGATTAAGAGGATCTCTACTTCCCAAATCAATCTAGATTAAGAGATAAATGCCACTATTTGCTGAGAATGTGCTTTCGAGTAATGTATGATACTACCACTGAGTTATTCTAGAGAGCTAACACTTTAATTCATAATTAAATTCGAACCCGTAAGATTTAGAGGTGTTAGACTGTAGAAATACTGTAAAACATCAAAACCTAATGGAAAATATAAATGTCTTCAACAAAATATATTTACTATTAAATATAAATACTAAACAAATCTAAACCTGCATCATTGGGCAGGAGGATTATATGTTAGGCTTATTTTTATTGGTTGGCCGGTGACGAGGAAGCTGGGGCTCAAATATCGATAGGGTGGTCTGAGAGGTAGTTTTCCTCTACAAAAATGCGAGTACATTTCCTGTAAACTACACCTTCATCATCCCTATAAGATTAACTTAACTAAAATGGATGCATCCTGGACCGGTAGTAGGAAGAGGTGACCATTTTTTTTTCTAAAAGGAGTATACCAATATCAATAGTTATTTTATTAAATAGAAACTCATATATGTTTACTTGTTTCTGGTACTCATCTTATTGGCTATTAAAGGTCGACTTATTTTCATAGTTTAAGGATACACGATAAAAGAGTTGTCTAGAACTCCAGGCTACAGATCCAGAGGTCCTGGGTTCGAGCCCCAGTCCTTCCAAAATTTATTTGTGAAGCAGTAGATCTGGAACGGGGTTAAATTCAGCCTCATGAGGACAAATAAGGAACTACTGGAATAAATTAATAGCATATCTAGTTTGAAAAACTGAAATTAATGGCTGGAGGGCTTGTGGCTTGTTGTGACTATCGCATGACACCCTTCATCCGCAAAGGTGAGTTCTACCATAGTTAACGGCGGTGAACTCTCTGTTGGTAGAGCTTACTTGTGGGCTCACGCCATGGAACTATATAATATATATACAAAATACATATATATAAAAAGATAAATCAAAATAAATACAAGATTTAAAATTGATTTCAAAGTCCATACTAAAAACAATCAAGAGATTTGTTTACGTTCAATAAGTATGATTTACCATATACAAACATATATTTATAAAAAAATCAAATTTTACAGATTGGTATTGTATGAGTGAAGTATTCTCTGATCTTTAGACAAAAAACCTAATAATTAATATATATATATTTAAATTATTAGGTTTTTGGTTAACATAAATTAATTTATTAGCTTTTTTTTAGGCTAATAATTCACGTCGTTAAGGTTGGAGAGAAGCGAGAGTGAGTTATTAGCATATTGGTATCGATAAGAAACATTTTAATTAAAAAGACAAAGTCTTATTTAAATTTCACTATGACTTTGACAAATATTCAAGAAATATTTATCAATGTATGTACTCGAACAATATTTATTTATACTTTGGTCAAAAACGTTTTTTTGTTAAAAGTTTTCATAAACTGACCGTAACTGTCACTCCTTTCTATCTGTGACGTTGTCACAGACATGAAACTAAGGAAGACTGTTTTGGACTCACCTAGTCTGGTCCCTTTTGACTGGCCTGCTTCACGACTCCGAAAACACGCGCACTCCGCAACACATTATGTATCCAACTAACCGTCCGTGGCTCGAGATACAACTCCGAGCTAGACTCGAACAAGTGAACATCGAGATGCGCAGACCCATATGCGCCAACGATTGTGTTCTGGTGAAATAAGACCTATCCACCGGCGCGTGAATTTGAATTATTACGCGGCTAAACGAGACTGTTCTCGAAGCATGTGCACGCCCCTTCCCCCTGTCCCAACTGTGATTCCCGCCGTATGTGAACACGTGACAGACTTTGTGTTGTATATAACGGCTGTACTGTGTAGTGATGTCACTCATTTCTCTGCGCTCAATTAGGTGAGGCACTTTGTCTTAGCTTTAGACTTAGTTTATTTTTCAACGTACCTAAATTATGTTTGGCTTTTCATGTTCTAAATTTATATGTTTCGGCTTTATTTATTTATACGTGGCTCAGAATTAAATTCACTAGAGACTGCAGGATTTGCCTGTCAGCCATTATGGATTACTTGATATTTAAACTCTGTTTCTTTTTGCTGGCTCGACTTGTCCGCCTCACGGACGGGTTTGGGGTTTATTACGCCGCCATCTTGGGGCGCTAGTTATCTTGTTTAAAGTTAAACTTATTGAAATGTTTGGTTTGTTTGTCAAAGTTTTAAGGGTTTAGTCTTTTGTAATAAATGAACTTGTTATTCAACTCTGGGGCCGCGAGCCCGCGCACTTAGCGCTTCGGCCAAGTTTATAGTTTGATTGATCTAATTTAAATAGTTAAGACTGATTAGGTTGATCTAAGTCATTGATAGTTTATTAGATTTTTTCTTTTGCGCCTTGTAATGGCAGTTAGTAATTATTCAGCGTACTCATGTCGATTTTGTATCGGCTTCGATGAGTTGTGTACACCCTTGCTATTTGTCTTTATTTAACTTTTCTAGTTAGGTTAGTTGCCTTCTGCGCTGGGTCAATTTTATATGTATTCATTTATTATTGTCTTACTGTTTTCTCTCAAAGATTTGGGGTCTTGCCCCAATATTTATTATGTCTATCAGTCCTTGTTGACCTTTCACTCAACTACTCTTTGTATGTCTCACTCTCATTTTTTCACGAGTTGTATGTTATAAAAAAAACTATCTTGTAATCAACCTACCTTTTATTTATAGTGTTATGAACCTATCAAATCAAAGGGGTGGTTACATATCCTACCTGAAAATTTAATTTATTTAGATGATACATTCGAAGTCACCAATGGTAAAACACTATCATTAAAAAGCCAACTACACCTATAAAATTTATTGTATTTATGTGAGACATTTGAAGTCACCAATGGTCAAAGCACTGTCATTAAAAAGCCCACTACACCTTAAAATTTATTGTATTTATGTGAGACATTCGAAGTCACCAATGGTCAAAGCACTGTCATTAAAAAGCCAACTACACCTATAAAATTTATTGTTTTTTTATGTGAGACATTCGAAGTCACCAATGGTCAAAGCACTGTCATTAAAAAGCCCACTACGCCTTAAAATGTAATTTATTTATGTGATACATTCAAAGTCACTAATGGTAAAAGCACCGTCATTAAAAAATCCAATTTAAAAAAATAAATCGCTAATTTTTTTTCCTTAGTTTGATTCATTTCCCAGAGAGTAAAGTCCACTGCCCCACTCCCTCTTTGCCCTGGTCGGGTTACCTCTATTCGAGCGCGTATTCCTCTCCATTCACTATTCTCTGTCGTCAACGTACCCCACTTCATAACGCAATATAACTTGTATCTTAATATAGATCAGTTATGTCGCTTCTCTTTCATCGTTATAACGTAACGCACGCTTCGCTGGGCGAGACTTGGGTTGTGTCATGGGACAGAAAAGGGATGGATAAGGGGTGTGGAGGAAAAGCCTAATGATTAGTGGACCGTTGAAAACCAGATTTTCTCGCTAATAAAGCAGCTCCAACCATCGACCCCTTGCCGTTCTTGTAATGGGGATGAGAGAGAGCTATATATATATATATATATATATATATATATATATATATATATATATATATATATAA
>CABFWO010000098.1:357712-382553 GCA_902155825.1 Timema genevievae
TATATATATATATATATATATAATAGGGTGGAAAGGGTGGCAGGGGATCGTGTAATGCTGTGGCTTTATTGCTTTATTGCACTTTTCTAAACGGACACACGTGTCACCCATACTCCACCCTAACCTATTTCATTCAAGCCAAATGAAATGGAAAAATTCTACTTTGATCAATTTGAGGTTTATTTGTTACTTTGAAATTTATGGAATATTAAAAGTTTAAAGATTTTTTATAGCATTATATATAGCATCTAATTGAATCACGTGTGCTTGCCACACTTAATAAAAATGCTAATTATTATATTAAGCATAATGTCAAAATATCATATGTAAAGATTTACACGGGCAGGGAATCCCGAATATTAAGAAGGAACTGTTTCTAGGACATAGGTATTAGAACTGTTTGGATATTCAGGCAGAGAGACAAAGAGTTACAGTTAAGTTTTCATAGAAGAGCTTTTCGAGTGCTATATATGAAGGTAATTCAAAATGTTTCCACATTGCTGGCCACAGATAAGAGGTAGCCCATTGAGATTTATCAACATTGTAGTCCAGAGTACGAAGGTTTGTTAAACTGCTGGTGTTAAAATTTCTTTTTTTTTTACTAAGTCGTGAACATGGCTGCACCTCTTTGCATTTGCACCAAGCAAGAACAGAGAAGCATGGCTTGAATTTGTGGTCCGAAGTTGTTAAAGTTTCTGGTATTCACTGCCGTTTATGTTCTTGATAAGGAGGGCAATGCTTTTCTCACCAAAGTGTATACGAGTGGATATAAATGTTTAAAAATCGTCCGACAAATGTGCTAAATGCAATAGTTATGAGAAGGTCACCGTGTCTCATTATTCTTAAGGAAAGAAGAATGACAGTAGAGGTAGAGGAAGTCTCACTACAACTTGCCATAAATCAAGGTTCCACCTATTCGATAGTTTGTGCAAGATGGGTGCCTAAACAACTGACCACGGAGCACAAGCGCATTCGCCTGGACATCTGCTCTCACCGTATGGAATGGTACCCTCATGATAAAGAGTAGGCCTACTTTTTTAATAACATTGTAACAAGAGATGGACTTTGTATCCATCATTACTAACTGAAAACCAAATTTCATAGCTGCAGTGGAAGCACACATTATCAACTGCTTGGGAATAAAATTAATTAAGACCCATTTCTTTTCAAGAAATCTTATGTTCATATTATTCTGGGATTTAAAAGGACCTATTCTTGAGCATTATTTGAAGCGTGGAACTACCGTAACAAATGAACGTTATTATTACATACTGCAACGTGAATTACGGCCAGCTATTCTGAAAGAATGGAGAGGATGACTGAGGTTTGTTTTTATGACAATGCGCCCACTCAAACAGCTGTCAACACCCTGAACACCCTTCAAAACCTTAAATCAGAAACCCTCGACCATCCGATCTATAGTGCAGACCTGGCACCATCTGATTTTCATCTCTTAGGACCCCTTAAGAATGTTCCGCAAGGTCATCAATTTTCTGGTGATTATAAGGTGAAAGAGGCGGTGCATGATTGGCTACGCACTCAACCAAAAAAACTGTTTTTCTGATGGAATATAAAACTTTGTAGAATGTTGGGATAAGTGTATTTAGATGCAATGAGACTTTAAAAAAATGTTATGCGATGTATCTAACAAAAACAATGAATTTGTGAAAAATAAAGTGTGGAAGCTTTTTGTAGTAACCAGGATTTATTTTCTTAAACATCACAAAGTTTCGTTTTATGGGAAAATATTTTCAACTTTTTTGTAATCTACTGTAATTTATTTTATTTAAAAAAATATTTTAGAATTTTAATTTAGATCCAAGATTCAAGCTTGTGTAACCATAGCCTATGTTATATCAATCTTTAATTGGACGCTGGCAGCAATAAAAGTATTTTGTTTCTATCTAAATATTGCGATTGTGAATTTGGTGTTCAATATTACCATACAGCATCTTGGTTTAGGCCTGCTATGTTATGTTTATTCAAATAAGCCTTTAAATGACATATTTTTAACAGCTTTATGTAATATTGAAAATATAAAATATGTTTATGAAATTATAACATTTTAAGATGGTCTACATGGCAGAACCTTTTAACCTTAATTGTTTCAATTAAAGTGAAGTTAATATTATAGGGTCATAAGGTATATTTGTGAGCTCTCACTCTAAACGGATTGTATCTCATAAATATTATAATAATAGGCTATTTTTAAATTAAATTAACTATTTTGTATAAGCATTAATATATCTGTTTGATAAACGTGAGCCTTTAAATATATTTCTTATAATTTCTTTGCGTTGCTTTTGTGTTTATTTTGTGCTTATTTTGTGGCTTTTGGTAGTTTAAAATAGATTAACAAATAAAAAAGTAATAAACCTAAATTACAAAGCTACTATCAAATATTTCAATTCAGTTTTTATAAGGATATCTATAGCGAACTATCGTTTAGAAAGTATCAACGTCATATTTCTCACTAAATACTTCCGCTCCATATTTCTCTCTTTGATGTACGTTTCTCTGACACGGATCACAAATCATGAACTGTCGCCTCTCTTCTACTTCTAGTTTCATATGACGCTCTCGTGTGAGTTATGTCTATTCCAAGGAGTACACACGTATTGAACATTTATTACTTAGCAAGGAACGTTTTCAAAATATTTACACATATGTGAGCTCTTGATGGAACTCAATAGTGGTTTATATTGAACACAAAACACATACATTTTATTAGTAGAACTTGGTGTCCAGCCTGCCTATCATCGACTTAAGATTATATGGAATTTTAGATAACAATTTTTTAAACTTTTTTAAATAAACGGTTTCTACCAAAATATATAACTATTTCTTCATCTCATACGTTTAGTTTAGTTTTCAACCCTTAACATACTCAACAGATTTAACATTTCTTATTAGCAAAATTATATTAGAGCAGAAGCTTTTTAAAATAAGAGAAAGAGTCCTGTTTGAATTCCAAAATGCCCATGGCAAGTATTTTAAACTTTTGAGATTGCTATATTCATAAATTAGACTAAACGTTTCTACTTAAGCAGATAATCATATGAAGAAACTCTTCTGGTTTGAAAAAGTTAGTAAATATTTCTTTCGTATATTTAGTTTGTGATAGTCCCTTCATGGCAATTATATTAAATATCCCTGGGCTTGAGTTGAACCTTGACATTTTGCTTACCACATATTTCTGGTTTCTTAGCTTAAGGATTGTTATAAAATATGATATTAAATTATAGACATATTTAATAGTTCAATAATTAAAAGAGAAAAAATGTGCATATTTTTTAAAATACTAAACTGTTATCAAAGTGATTTATGGTATTTCTCGATGAAATGAGCTTAAAATTAAACGGTTATCACATGGCAGTCATTATCATGTGCGGATTATAGTTATAAATCTGTTGTAACATTGTGTAGCATTTAAAAAATGTACACATTTCTTTATTTACTCAATACTTCGTACTAAATAAAACGAAATAAAACTGTGTACTATATTAAAATAAGCCTTTTAAATAAGTAAATCTATTCAGTTTCTAGACATTGTATTTGTCTAAAGGTTTGTAGGACCCTAGAATCAATAGAATATTCAATTAAGTTAATTGGATCAAGAGCATGGTGTCAATTGTTCTCTATACTAGTATATTAGGCTCATTCCTAAATAATGAACTTAATGTTTATGATTTATGACTAAAACTCTTACACCCATTCAAAAATTAATCCTAAATTTATGTTTAAAAATCGGTGGTTAGAACCAATAATCAATCTGAAAGATAAATGCACAGACCAAGATGCTTAAAATAGCTGTGCTTAGAAAATATACGTTGAACATAGCCTATGAAATAATATAACAAAAAAGTCTGAATTTCTTCTTCATCAGAGAGAGAAAGTTTTTTTTGTAGAGGTATTTTTTAAAACTTTTTAATTAGAAAATTAATAGTACAGAGCCCCGCACAGACTTTCTCGTGCCATTGTTTAAAAATGGAAATGTTTACTCAAAGCTCGTAATATATGTGAAACGAAATAATACACACTCCAACCCGAACACAAATTACGCTAGACTTACGTAAGACATTTATTGACTCCCGGTTTTAAATTTTATAGTTTTATTTTTAAAGAATTCAAGTCCTCATTTGTATATTTGGACCAATACAAAAGCTCAATATTGAGTCTACAAGTGTCAACATTTTGTATTAAGCTTTTGACTTCCAGTTAAAATTTTCAACATTTTATTAGAGGTTGTACATATTAAATTCCTCATTTATAAATTATTTTGACCAATAAAATAGGTAAATATTAACTCTAAAATTAAGGAGATAGATCATTGCTGTACAAAAATTTCCTTTAATTGGTCAAAGGAAAAAGAACCTCAACATCTTGAGAGACTTACTTGAATGCTTACTCTATGACATTATATAATTATTACTTTAAACTAAGGTAGTATCTCTGTACAACTAAGCTCACAAAATTGTGTTAATATATTTTCCAATATCTCAGAAAATATTGGTTTTATAAAAATATATATCAAATTAATGTTTTTTATTTTTAATACAGTGATAAGTTATTTTGTATCTCAAATAGTTGTGGAGATATGGAAATTTTCGATTTTGAAAAGTACCCTAAGATTCATTTTCATGATAAAATGAAAATATAAATTTTGTTTAAAATATTAATCAATGCCTAGATACGAGTTTTAATCAAAATCGTTACAGCCGATTTTGAGAAAATAGATTTTTTCTCTTTTAATACTTTAGTAAGTGTCTCTTCATTTTATGCCCTTCTTACATTACATACAAGGCTAGAATAAATAAATGCCACTTACCCATGATATGCAAGGAACGAGAGAAGGAAAAACACGCACGCCAATACGTCTGCACGGCCGACGATACCCGTCACCTAAGAAAGAAAGAAAGAAAATCAAGTTAGATCAAACAAAAGGGGAACTGCTTGTGTATAAAATAAGAAACCCTAAGCCCACCCAATCGGGACTGGGGCCAAGCCTCCTGTTTTAAAGTCAAAAGTGCAAACTAGAGCTAACACCCGTGAAATAGTTTTGTTGATGAATGATGTTATGTTATTTGATTAAGTGTCATAGATTCTGTGCATTTTGGGAGCGATTCTTAACCGGGGGGCTGCAAAAGGATTTTTGGGAGCCTCAGAAAATTAAAAATGTTATTTACTTATTACTGAAGTCAATTATCTTAAATTTTGCGTTTTGGAAGAAAGAATTCGATGAGCGTAAGCATATAAGTACTGCAGACTCGATTTTTCGGGGTAATGGAGGGTAATCAAGTATAATATTATTTACGGATAATACGTATAGTCCCCATCTGTTTACCAATGCCATTCAAAATTTGCTGCCCTTTGTTTCTACTTATTTATGTGAAAATGGAATTGACACAAAGATAAATTTTTAAACAAAGCAACTAAATCGACTCCGAATCGATTCCTGCATGAGAATAGCACTAAGTAATACAATTGAAACAATAATAACAAAAATTAGTGGAAAGTGTTCAACGGGAGTGGTCCCATTAAAAACATTTAGGTAAATTAATTTCAGGATTTTTTTTGTTACTATAATCAGTAAATAAATTCACTATTTTAAAATAAATCTTAATGTATACTATGTTAGGGGCCGCGAAAATATTTTAGGATATTTAGGGAGCCGCGAATAATTAAAGGGTAAGAACCACTACACTATGGGACAAAATTATATTCAACCTTTGGCTAGTATCGTATTTTGGGAACGTGGATAAAAGGCGTCAATTTAATATTGCCTTGTTTTCTTATGGCAGCATGTTGGGGTTCTAAACCCAGTCTAATTTTTATAGAATGAACGTTATTTTACAGCTATGCAAGCTACTAGACTTACTTTCACTTATTCACACGTCAATTCATGTGATATTACTTCATCTGTTACTTTTAATAGATGCGAAAAAATATGTTTGTATTTTCTGAAATACAAGGATTGGACTCTTAACTAAGAGGAGGTGCATTAAAAAAAATTCTAGTATGAGTTCTATGGTTTTGTGTGTGTGTGTGTGTGTGTGTGTGTGTGTGTGTGTGTGTGTGTGTGTGTGTGGGTGTGTGTGTGTGTGTTTTTGTGTGTGTGTGTGTGTGTGTGTGTGTGTGTGTGTGTCCTTTATTGGACTTTTATAATACATGGCTGGCTTTCAACAACCCTTGGGAGATTCGAATTGTTTTTGCTGTGGTTTGAATTGTAAACTTATATACTGTAAAGGAGTATGATTTTACAAATAGGTATGGTCTATTACTATTGTTCTCAGAGGTAAAACAATAAAATAATAGTTTCCCCCGCAGTGATGGTTTTGTGCTATAACGCAGTTGTTTAAACATAGGAAATGCCTACTCCTTGGGTGTAGTAGGCATATTTATTAGATGTAATTAACCATAATTTAGTAATGGTGGCTAATTATTTTACTACAAGAAATCTAATTTGACCTTGATATTAAACCAAAGAGGTGTTTGTTGAAACATGTTAGTTTATGATTGTTATACATTTTAATTAAAATTTTAATCTTTAATTTTCACCGATGCTTTTTCTATATATTTTTTAGCACTGCACTTTACTACCAGTTCGGGTTATACGCATGGGTACTAATTATTCTAATATGTTAAGTATAAGGAATGTTGAATTTAGAGGAAGTGTACCCACACTAGTGTGGAGGAACAGTGGAAAATCATTTAGGAAATAACATATTTAATATACCCAGCTAGGATTTGAATCCTGATATACTCATCATCGGCAATTCAGTGTATTATGAGACCAGTGTGGTACAGCATGTGGCCCACGGGTCAAAGGTGGCCCATGGTCACTGAAATTATGGTCCTCAGAATATCCTGGAGGAAAAATTAGAGGTAAAACTCTGTGTGACATATGTGAAATTTATGATTACATTTTGTTAGAAATGTATTCAATTAATAAAAATGCGTATGAATATATGTATATATTGCTAAATTATTTGTAGAAAGTTTGTCTGCATGCATATTTAATAATACATATTTGTGAGATAAATAAACCAACCTTTATCAATAAAATCTGAAAGATTCGATCAACCAAGAATACATTTAATTATAAATATTCAAAACAACTGTGTATTGACTCTTGCTTGTAGACCTATATTAAGTTGATGGAATTAATAAATATATCTTAGGCTCACGGTGCAAATTGGGCCCTTGTAATGACCATAAGCTCGCTGAAACGGTTTTATTATTTTTCTTTTCGTGCCTAAACAGCAAATAAAATTTTCCAAAGAGTCATGTGAAACATTTAACTAATTATGCTTGAATAAATATTTTGATACAATAAACTCATTTTAATTTACAAAGTAAGCAATTGGTTATAAAAACACTAGACCGACTTGGGAGAAAGATTTTAACTAGTTTCATTAATTTAAAAAAATAATTAAACTTTGGGGTACTTGTGTTAAACATTTACTAATAAAGAGGCGAAAATAGCCTAAGGACTTTGAAAACAACTTTTCTAATGCCTAAATCTCTTATAATCCTGGTTCAAGCTCAGGTTGAGTGTAATTAAAATGATTTTTTCTTGAATAGCTTTCCAGTCTCCAACTACGTTTACTCGGGTGTATTTACTTTTAATTCTATCTTCCCCAACACTACTTGATTAGTGTTAATAAGCAGATAGACCAGATGGGTAGTAAGCGTAGTGCACCAAAATTAATGTTTTTGATACTAACCGAAATAAAATAAAATTTATAATTATAAATTAAGCTTATTTTATTTAAAATATTTACTTTTATAAGGTAATAAGTATAACTATTTTAATGTTTATAAAATTTTCTGATAGCTTATTTACAAAATAAATATTAAAATGTGTTCTTAATTCCAAATTTATAATTTAACAAATTTTGCATGGACTAAAAAACTATGTTTTAATTACAAAAATTTAATAAGTTTACTTTTATGAGAGGACTTTTGTAAAAAAAAAAGTAAAATAATGTTGTTATTGCAAGTAGTCCTACATATATTCTTAATCAAAAGATACAAAACAATAAAGGATATAATTTGATATGTGATTTAGTTTGTCTTTTATCGTCATTTTTTTTAACACAATGCTATCACTTGTGACACAAATTCACTTTAATATATTCAAAAATAACCAATCTCTACAACCAGCGTTAACTTAACGTTTTTGGTTAGAAAAATAATCTAAAACCTCAGAGGACCGTTGGAAACTTTTGAAGCGTAAAATAAACTTAATGCCTATTTTTCTCCCGACTTATTTTCCTTACCTTCTTCCTACTCTTTTTTAAAAATTCTGTATTCAAAAGCCTCTTCATTCCTTCCACTTTATTCTTTTCTCCACTCTCTCTTCTTATAATCCAGGCACCACTTAAACCGCAATTACGTTTCACACCTTCTTTTTATTTCAACATTACTCATTATATTTTTTTGTACTGCTGTAAAATGAGACATGAATTTTTACGTAATTTTTCAAACTGCCTAGTTTGCATGAACTATAAATATATTTATAATATACTTTGTGAGCCTAACTATTAATATGTTATTTTTATAAGGATGTGTTTTAATAAATATTTATAAAAAAACATACCACCATGCCTCTTAATAATAGTCCGGAATTTCCACATATTTAATCTATTGGGTTATGTACGAGGAAAGTATAATTTAGAACGAATGTATCAACATTTTCATGGCGATAGAATGAACTCATTCAGAAAAATATCCTTCAGTAAACAGACTAGGATTGGAATCACAAGATCTTCATCATTAACAAAAATCAAACAAGGTGAGACTAGCCTTTGTCCAAATTCCAAAAAGGTGGTGGTATAATCTTAAAATTTATGTTTTCAGTAAATAGTTGGAATGGTGAAACTATAAGAGGGTTTGAACATATTTAAGACCAATGCATCAGATAAAAAACTAATTTTGAGGGAAATACCCAAAAACCTGATTTCTTGCTTTTAGTTTTTATTGATATGGTTATAGTTTGTGTTATTAAAATATGACCTACTTTGTTTCTTGTCCTTTAAATATTTGTATTTTTAAATACCCACAAAAAGTGTTAAACTGTAAACTTAAATTTACAAATAATATATATTACTATACATAATATAACTATAAATTAAGTAAAGAACTAAATGACTGATACCACAATATCGCACAAACTTTCTCATATTAAGTATTATGGCTTCAAAGAAATTGTTTATCTAAATCATTAAAACTATTTAAAAATAATCAGTTTTACAAAATTCAGCCATTAGTTATCAAATTATAAACGATTTTTTAAATCCACACAACTATTTATCCTAAAAACCACTTAACAAAGGCTAATTTAGAATCAAATCAAATACATTTTAATAGTAAAATTTAAAAAAATAATCATCGTAATGCTATCCATAAACGAGTTTTCCCCTTAAAAACAAGTATTTAGTTTTATTTGTCATGTTATTGTTCTCACTCCCCCAGATATATATTACAGGTGAAATCGTTAGAGCCGTTTTCAAAATAATTCAAATTTTATAAAATCGTTCATAAATAAATTTGTTGTAAATTTGTTATGTCAAGCACTTCCAGGATAAGTATCCATTTGAAGCCAAATCAATATCATTTTAAAAATATTTCAAGTAATTGAAAAATCATTCATCATTAAACTACTCATGAGATTTACCCCAAAAATTAGTAAATAATGTTATTTGTTATGTAAGATAACCATTTGGAACCAAATCATGTTAAGGCCATTTGTAAAATATTTCAATTTTTTGAAAATTAATTATTTGTAAAATACCTTTCAAAGAATTTTCACCTAAAAACCAATTATATAATGAGTGTTATTTGTAATGTAAAACACATCTTAGATACTTACGCATTCAAAAAAAAATTGTTCTAGAAATTTTCGAAAAATTTGAAAAAAGAAATACACAACAGTCCACTACCCTTAATTGAAGTGGTAAGGTAAAAAAAAAAAAGCTTTCTGGTACTACTCTATAAAATGTAGATATAAAGTTTAAAAAAAATCCAAAAACCGTTTCGGATTTGTGGCCAGACACAAACAAACAGGCAAACATACATGAAGAAGGAAATAATGGTAAAATCCACTTTTTGGATTCTTATTCATATGAAATGTTAACATTCGTTATTATCTCAAGATCAATCTTTCCTCAATCACAATATTTTCTAATTAATATGAGAAAGTGAAAGTTAAGAATGAACACCGAGAGTGAAATTGAAAATTTTTGTTTATCACTATACTCCTTAACTAACCTGAATCGTCCCGTGCTTATGATAATATACAAATATACGTTTATATATAAATATATATTTAAATACATAAATATATGTCTATATATAAATACATAAATATATATACATTTACATAATTAAATCCCTGTATCTTACTACCTGCTCAGACTAGACGCGATAATTACTCTACTGGGGTAGGTATGATGAAGGAAGAATTTTAGAAGTAATCTACCCGCATTTGTGTGGAAAAGGAGTGCAAAATTGTCAAGGAAAACCACTCTTAGTAAACCCGACTGGCATTCGAACGCTGATCTCCCAGTCATCAGAAGGATTATATAATAAAGCACTCATTATTTCAAGACAAACTTCCATAGTATATATTCCACTCACCATATGAATGGTGGTAACTGAACGCTAGCAAAAGCTACCAGTAAAATATCCATTTGCCAAACCATACGATCTGCAAAACCATAATATTATATTGATTTTTTTTTATCACTTTTGGTATTCAAAACTTTTACAACACACAATTAGTTTTAATTAGATTTTTCCTTTAACGGTGTTTACAGTAAAAGCTAGCTGTCAGTTACCACACCGTTAACCCTGAAAAGTAGCGTCAATCCTATCTTGACGGATTGCGCCTTGACACTATCTTTATAATCAATATCATAATGTAATCATGCAAGATAGGCTTTTTATATTATAAGGTAGACAAAGGGTAGGTACACTTTACTTTGTTTCCCATATAAGGTTGCAAATCTACACTAACGGGTTCCACTATGGTGCAGCCCACTTTCACTTTTTTAATTTATTTGAGGTATTTAACGTGCACTTTCTGAACCGATTGATTATATCAGCACACGAGAATTTCTATGAACTAGACAAAAAGGACCTACCAATTTTGTCGGATAGATGTGTCTTCACATACCTTCCAGGCTTCGTTTACATGACACAATCGACATGGGAACGACGGCTTTACTTATCCTCCGAAGGAAGTTGTGCTATGGATTTTTATCGCTGAAAATTGGGTTTGAGCCCACGTGCAACGGGTCTTGAGACGAGAACTTTAGTCCAAGACCATTGAGGTCTACTAAGATGCAGCTGCTTATACTGTAATCGGTCAAGGTAAGCCTGTTACCTTTAAAGGTAAATATAGTGTATGTGTGGACTTGATGTTTAGTTAGAACCATCAAAAATACATTCATGACAAATTATTGACTTATGACTAGCATTTTGTGTTGATGAATTAATTATTAGTTTGTTAAAGCTAAATTTAGAAATTATCTTGTCAAAGATTAGTTTAGAGGAAAAAATAGGTTCCAAAAGGGTGTTAATGTAATAAATTTAAATATGTATGCAGTATTAGTCTTGGAAGAGGATTGAACTTATCATGTTAAAATATATTTAGTAAATATAAAGCTGAATATGTATTTTTTAAATAGGAACTAGGTGCTACTCACAATGGAGATACACAGTCTAAGTGGCAAACTCATTTAGTATGGTTTTCTGGTGACATATAGGCAGGAGTTTGAGTTATGGTTGTGCTTACTGAAGGCGAGTTTTTCCTAAAGAATTTCTCAAACTCAATCCCAAAATTGTATATATATATACATAGTATATAATTTCATCTAAATTTGATCTTTCTCCCCTCCAATCCCATAAACGTGGTTTGAAATATTTAATACCTAAATGGGTAGTAAGACACGCTGAAAAGAAAATCAAAGGGAATCCAAAACATCTTTTTCTTTAGCTATCTTATTTATAGAGACACTTAACTAAGCTATGTTAACTCCTCTGGGTGGGTGGACACATGGTTGATCAAAATACAATGACGCGAAAACATTTTGGTCATAAGAAAAGGTTTTAATTACAAGCCATTAAGTGTTGACCAAACACGTTTTGACACAATAATCCTTTTTGCTTTCACAGAAGATTTTTGTTTATTTCAAAGCAAAATGACTTATTGGTCAAGCATGGTCAAGCAAACACTTTCTGTTGTTTCTTTTATTGGTAGCCTCAATTTATCTCGCTATCTCCTCATAAATATTATGCATTACATCTCAATAGTAGTTTATTTTCAAACCATATATATTTTAACTTAGATTATATAATTAATTAATACAAGCAAGGGGCTTTAAGGCATCCAATATTATCTCAAAGGAAAATCATTGCTTCAACAGAAAAACATTCCAGAAATTGATTTGAGCATTAGACTCTGAAGGTATTACTTGGAAATTCGCAGTAACAAATGTCTTTAAAAAAATACCATGTTTTGGTATCGAGTATGAATAAATGCATTTTATGATTCTAATATGCGGTTTATAATTTTGACTATCCAGTATGTTTATCAATATTGTATAAAGTGGACCTAGTCACGAGCCAACAAAAAAACTATGTTTTGCTTCGGACTGTTTTGCTTAGCCCGTATATGTTAAGACCTAAAAATACATTAGGAAAAGTGGGCTGAGTCCCGATCAAACCCAAATATTATTTTGATTAAGACTGTTTTGCTTAACCTATATGCGTTAAGACCTAAAAGATAAATTTTAAAAAGTGGGTTGAATCACGATCAAACCAAAGTTTGGTTTCGCTTAAGACAGTTTTTTTAGCCAGTATGAATCAAGATCTTAAGAAGACATAATAAAAAGTAGGTGGTTTCACGAACAAATAAAAACTTTTTGCTTCATACGCTTTTGACTAATCATTGTGCACTTCGCACCAAGTCTAAGAGCTAGTGTTTCTTCCATCTCACTTTCCCCAAGTTCTCAACGTGGTGACATGAATAACTAGATACTGCTTGCTGTCACATTGATGAATCACTGAGGTACGCGAAGAGGCAGCCGTATAATCTAGCGTTACGCAAATTGAAGCCTCTGCCATGACAGCTAATTAGTGTATGAGACTAACTATTTCACCGAATGTCATGCACAGTACAGAGACTAACAGTCAAGTTTGCCGGTGAGTCCTGTCTGCACGAGATGTTAAGTCAGTCATCTTAAAGAGGCCAATTAGAGGAAGTAGCTGCTATATACTCGTAATTGATGGGTGCGTTTATTGTAAATATACGCACATTTTTACAATATGAATGTTTCATAAACTTTCACAATTCATACCAAAGCTCACCATACTGCTTATATTGACTATAATTAGTAGGTTCGTGAGTAATTGACCTCCCTCTCTCTATTCAATGCTCCATAAAAAGTGAATATATTATGGTAAGACTCATTTCATGTTCTTATGGTTGTTACAGTCTTCTGATTTATTTTTGCATTTAAAGTTAAAATAATCTATTATAAGTTCTCTTTGGATTTTAAAATTATATTTTCCTTTGCCATCAAGCTAGATAAAAAACAAACTAATACTACATACAATAGCACATTATCTTTATACATAATAATAGTGGTTTATGTTGATTAATGGTTCAGTCTCTTGATAAATTTAAATATTCACAAAATTACGCCCTAGATGATAATCTATCGATAGCTTAGAGTTTTAAATATAAATCATTCGAGATAAGGTATTAAGCTAAAACATTTTGAGAGGACACCATATTTAAATGTATAACAAGAATCGAAATATATGTATGCATGTGTCGTTTGGCCTAGGTTTAAGGAATTTCCCTTGCTAATCTCTTTTAAATTGGTCTACGCATTTGGCAGTCATCGTGGATCAAATAAGCAGGCATATTTTTTTAGTGTGAACCTTCAAGAGAAAGATAACCTGATTGAAAAACAAAGTAAATCAGTTGTTTGGCCTAGGTTGAAATAATGTCCCTGTCAAATCTAGATAAAATTGTTCCATGCATTTTACAATAATCCTGGGACAAATATCTCGACAGACAGACGCACGGACGGAATGCTAGATGCTCCAGATAAAACAAGACCTTTTTACACTTTGTCAATAATTGAGTTCAGACCAAATCGTTGGTAACGTGGACTAAATTTTGAGTGCATCAGGTATAATTTAGAATCCCTGAAGTATAAATTAAGTTCATCCCCCTAAAGAGTTTCACACTCTCCCTCAAGGCAGATACGAGAACATTTACTCCAGTTCAACCTACCTCATTCTCACCTTAATAGCGTAGTTAAGCGTGGAGGTAGAAAAAAGGTATTGCGTATCGTCATAATAAAACGTATGGTTTGACTATTTGGTTTATCAACTATTTGTTAGTTCTTGCTATGTGTGCTCCACATCTTACTACCCGTATATTTAAATTTGTATAGTTAGGGTGATACCTTATTCAGTAGACACATGGTTTAAGGCGTCACTCCCACAATAAACTAGATTGGCGATGACAGGGAAATCGGGGTTTAAATCCCGGTTGAGAGTGTTTTTTCCTAAATGGTTTTCCACTCTTCCTCTAGGGAAATGCGGATACACTACCTCTAGATTCAGCGCTAACTCATCATCCCTAACTTATTAGTGTAGCTAGTACAAACGCGTACAACCTGAATGGGTGGTAGTAAAAATAAAATGAAATTATGATGAAGGTTAAATTTAGAGTATGTATACCAGTAATTGTTCAAAGGAAGACTAGAAAACTACTTAGGAAAAAGCTCCCACAATGTCTGGAAAAGTTTAAAACTCCAACCTTCCTTTCATTGGAAAACAAGATTCGAGAATATTTTGTCAATATTTTGTCCAGAAGAGATATCGAAGATGGTCAAGTGGAAAAGTTCATTGTGAATTTCTTGTGAAAACATATTTCTATAGGGGGTAGGCCACAATCGGTCCTTGGCTTTCAAATATAATTGTTATTATTATTGTTAGTATTATTATTATTATTACTATTATTATTACTATTATTATTATCTTCGATCTCAGTTACATCGGGGTAAAGTGCTTGCCTCAAGACCCGATAATCATGGGTTCAAACCTAGCATGGGTCAACGAGTTTTTCTTAAGCGATACAAATCCTTAATACAACTAACTTGGAAGGGGAAGTAAAGCCATCAATCCCATGTCAATTGTGGCATGTAAAAAAACTCTGGAAGGTATTTGAAAATTCCTTTCCTGGTAAAGTTAGTAGGCCCTTTCACTCTCGCTTGTATAATAAATTCTCGTGGGCTGAAATAATCAGTCGGTTCAGAAAGTGCACGTCAAATATTTCAAATAAATAAATATTATTATTAATGTCATTAAAAAAAATTATCTCCATCGATATGTTAAATAGTAAATAGTAATATCATTATTTGTAGATGTGTGGATTTTATATAATTTTATTAAAAGTATTTCAAGCTCATTAAAATATAATACAACTAATTGATCATTTCAGTGATGGCTGCAGATTATCGCACCAAAATATATTCAAAACATTTATTGGGAAATGTTGTATAGAATGAGGCCTCACGCGATTGTTTAGTATAAGGTTTATTCGTTAAAGGCTTTCCTATTTACATATACTTCGAGCTTTTGGTGATTAATTTTAAGCAAAACTTATATTCTCCCATTTACAGCAAGATGAGTACTTTGAACTGAACCCTTTCTGGTTCCATCTCACTCTTAAAAGTTTTGTGCAGTTGGAAATCAGTATATTTAATTTCTTAGAAAATTATATAAATAAAAGTGAAATATTTAATTTGCCGATACATAATCATACAAAAATCATAGTTTCTATAGTGATACAAACAAATAATTAATTGTAAAATGAGCTACTGCTAACACAGCAAGAAAGCTATGTTTGATTTTGTCAAAATCAATTAAACCGTTTTCTAGTAATTTAAATTACAATAAATGAGTGTATCTATCTATCTATATATTTATATATATAGATAGATATATATATATGTATGTATATATATATATATATATAGATAGATAAATTAAATAAATGAGTGTATCTATCTATCTATCTATCTATCTATATACATATATATATACATATATATAGGATGCAAAGCCTGAAAACCGCCAATGGATGGATTTTTTGCTCAATCCAGGGATCGGATGTTTTGAAATGACCAAAGCCCCAAATTCTATTAATTTTCGAGATTTGGCCGTCTCCAAACAAACAAGCCTAGGATTGTGCAACTATCACTAAATTACCAAAGTTTGTAATAACATTTTAGTTCGTTTCTCGACCAGACTGAGCAGGTGGCGCTCACCCAATTTTGAGCAACTCCATGAATTCAAGAGGACAAGTGGATCTCATTGGTATGCAAACAGAACCTGACAGAGATTACATTACAAATTTATTTTAAATTACTAAGACCACCTAACCAAATTTTTTTAAGCCTAACCTAACCTAATGACTGTATTTTCATATTTGGTCGTTTATTAATAGCAAAATCTTAGGTTTGCATGTTTGTAGACGTCTAAAGCCCGAAATTGAATGGGTCTAAAGGTTTTGGTCATTTTAAAAATGTCCAATCCTAGGATTGAGCAAACAATCCGTCCATTGGCCGTTTTCGGGCTTTGCGTCTACCATAAAAATGTGTGTGTGTTTTTGTGTATAAGGACGCTAGTAAATAAATCATCCGTAGAATTTAAATTGACATTACCTATTTCTTGCAACCTCTCTAAGAAATAGAGTATTGTGATCGTATAAAAAATTAAAATTTGATATTATGATGGATGTCGACGTTTAATGACCGTGTGAACCCAAAAGGGGTGTTTTCGCGATGCTGTCTGTGCCCCTATTTGTCTGTCTGTACCTCGGCCTGGAGCCGAAAACACTTTACCAATCGGGATTTTACTTGTTATCAAAGGATTTCATAGTGTTCACCAGAGAGATATTTGGAATTATATATACAACCCTAGAATTACTATAAGAAAATATGTTTACTAAATGGTGGTCTAGAACTTGTTAGTTGATTGTTATTCTCTTTGGTGAACATCCATGATCTTTTCTCATCAATATGTTTCTGTAAAACTGTAAATTATTTTACTTATGCTCTTTGGTGGAAATCTATGCTCTTTTTTTCTTTTATGTCCATGCAACAATATATTTGAACTAATTTCACATAATATCCTAAAGATAGAATTATTTCATTTATAAGTAAATAAGAGATAAAGTATGTGTGGTGCAACATAGTATTTATTTTAAACTTGTAATTTAACATTAAATCTACAAACATAATAAATAATTTATATTAATATTTTTTGCTATAGTCAAAGGTGAAACTTAAAATATACATTCAACCTGTTTAGGTGGCCATATAGTCTAAGGAATAACGTTCACAATGAAATAGATTGTCGAAGACGGGGAGACCATGGTTCGTTCCTGGTTGGGTGTATTTAGGGTAGTTTTTCGTAAATTGTCTACCACATTTCCTCCACAAAATTTGTACACACTTCCTATAAATTAATTTTGCTGATCCCTAGCACATTTTTGTAAACCTATATACTATGTGTAAAATGAAAAAATTAATATAATATATATATATACATAGTGTCTCATAATTTTTTCATTTTACACATAGCTACAATGTTGATATTACATTATCTACACCGGTGAACACATGAAAAAGACTTAAGTCTCGTCTTGGCTGGTTTCACATTGATGAACATTTTGGGGTTTGAATATCGCCAGATCTTGTTTGATATTTGACTAGTAATCTTTAATCAATTTCTCCAAGTCTGTCTCTACTCAGATGTGAGTGGGCCTATAAAAACATAATATTGTTTCCGCCAATAAGTACTTACTCTTATTTTATGGTTTAAATATTTTTATTTCCTATTAAATGTTATGTTCTCTTTGGCATTAATAACGCCGTGTTTGGGCTATATAAATCTGTAACTCAGTTGGTGTACCGTTGCACAGGGGACGCCCTAATGTAAATCTTACATCCTTACAGTGGAGTCTCTTTCCATGCCTTGTTGATGTGAGATAATTATGGTAGTGTATTTGACGAGATACAGCCAATTAAATCCTAAACTAGCTTAAGCCTAATAATGAACCAAACCATAGTGACTATGGTAATTATTCCCCTCTCGAGAAAAACCCCCCGGTGCCAACTGGGAATCGAACCCAAGATCTAAAGGTCAGCACCCAGGAGCTCTGACCACTATACGATGAGGCCGGTTGTTCTCTAGGGTATGTGGATACATGATTAATGTTGGATGAAAGGAAATGCGAGATCACGATTGTATTTACAATAGTTCTTATCACGGAAAAGCTTTTTGCCCAATATAAATGAAATATTTATACATTAAATACTTTTTTTCACATAGTTTTATCAACGGATCTTGAATATTTTTTATGTGTTCAGCCAAATTTGAACAGGAGTTTTTCTATTAATTTAAAAGCTACTGCTCAAAATAAAACATTAAAGAACTGTTCTTATTAATAAATGTTTATTTACGCTAAACGTATCTAATGAAGTAATATCATATTAATTTTGTCACCCACATAAGGATCGCACTATCTAGCGTGTCGCTCTTATGGTGGACTAACTTGTCGGTAAGAGATAGATCTGGGTTCGAGTACCAGTCCATTTACACCTGGGATTATTTTTCATAGTTGCATGGTTTCCCATCCTATTTTCACGTAAATATGTGTACATTTCCTTTAAAACTTTACTTTTCTCATAATTAATCCTTAACCATATTTAATATAGGTGTATGGACTAAACGAATACCTAGACGTGGCAAAAAAATTAATGAATAGAATATAAATGTTGTCCAAAATTTTATTTATTAAAAACTGCAAAAATACTCAACTTAACTCGCGTTATAATTACTTAATCCCCCCTCCCTTTCCATTCACACCTTAAGATATTTACTTAAATAAAGTTTACTCTAAAAATATTTAATAAGCTGAATATTGGAGCGTGTTAATGTACAGTAAGTTCATTCATTGTATGGACAATGAGAGTACCCATGGTTCATTGCAAGACTAGGGAACATAATTAGGACAAAACAGTAGAAATAGATTTTACCAAGAGAGGTAACAACATACATACTCCATTCTTGGCAATGTTCGTGCCAATATAGAGAGAAAATTCAACAAATCAGTCTCGTCAGTTACTCAGATGGACTCTGGCTGGCATGGCAATACACAATGCACCTCTCAGGGGAGTTAAGCTTAACTATAAAACTATCATCCTTTCCCCGCCTTCCTTTTTCTGCTACAACCACTACCCAGCTTTGAGCAATCTAAAAAACACGGTTTCTTCACTGTATAAGATTGGGACTAATACAATCAAGTAAATTGACAGTAAGAATAATTGAATACGCATCCCAACGCCAATGCCCTTCATTCCTATGTGGAATTCCGGTTCTCTCATTTAAGGAATTTCATCCAAGGCAGAGAGTAACGAAGTTTCTCTTCCGGCAATTACATTCTCTTATAAGAGTATTGGTGTAAATTTTTTTTTTTAATTTTTTTAGAGCACCACGACTTAATACCCCTTTCGGGTAGTACGCTTATGTACTAATTACTATAATGGTTTTTAGGGATGGGAAAGGGTATATTAAAGGAAGTGTATCCGAATTTGAGTGGAGGGAGAGTGAAAAGTAATTTAGGAAAATTCACCCTCAGTACAGCTGACCTAGATTTGAACTTTGATCACCTTATCATTGGCAGTCTAGTCTACTGTGAGAGTAGCGCGTTAAACCATGCGGTCACCGAAGCGGGGTTGGTGTACTTCTGTGAAAACCTACATCCTAATCCTTTGCGCCTAGGCTGGTTAGGGTAATATTTATAGCAACTAATAGGCTATAGAGACATGTACGTCTAAAGGTAGGTAATATTAAAACTTCAAATAAAAATGTAAAAAGGTAGTTATAATAAACAGATAAATTTAAAAAAATATTCAATAATATGGAAAATCTATAGTAGAGTTGAAATATCGAATGTTATTGAACAAATTTATATTGCTAATACTTTAAATCATATTCCTAATTCGATGGGAAAGAGGAGAAGGGAAAACCCTCATTCCTTAGGAAGTTTTGTAAGCCTTTTTGAACTAATATAATGTTTATAATCAAAGGTTGTACAAAAATGCATTTAAGTGTAAGCTTTCCATATATAATCTCCTTACTTTAATTGATTTCGCCATTTAAAATATAAGATACAAAAATAAATTTGAGTTTTAGTACTGTATATCTGTTTTCGAAACCCTCCGATTCATGATTTTTCCTAAAAGTACATATTTAGATTCTATATAAAATTAAACTAAGCAGATAGCTAGTAACAAATACTTAATTAGTGAAGTGGTTTAATATTTTACACTCGTCAAACAAACCTAAAGAATAATTTAAAAATAATTAATAATTTTCAAGTCTTTTATAAACAAAGTATTTTCCATAACATTAGACTGGCAAGACTACACAAGTTATTACTTCGTTCACGGGGTAGATAAGATTAAGGTAGAATTTGGATTAAGCCTAGACACATTAGCGTGAAGGGAAATTGAGAAACAATTCAATAAAAAAAACTTTCAGTAGACTGGATTATAACCCCAAACTTTCTATCACCGACAAATCAAACTAGATGAGACCAACATTTTATCCACGTTGCTGATACAAATTTATAATGCCCTCCCCTAATGTTAACGTTGTTGGCAACGCTAAACCTCCATCTAGAGCAGTAAAGAATACCCTCGTACTTATTTAGGGTATGGGTATTGGACACCCACGCTCCCAGCTTAGCCCCTGCGTACTGGTTTAGTCATAGATTCTCAACACTGAACTGCATTTAAATATTTAGACGTATGCGAGTCCCCCTCCCCCCTAGATGGTGTAATTTTCAGTAACTGGGAGGGAGGATTGAGGGATGAGGAGAAAGGTAATCAACTGCTCTTCCTTTCCATGTTAACTGGGAACGTCAAGAATAATTTACTTTGGAAACAATTAAAAAGAGCTCGTTTGAATGACTGTCACGTGTATTTTTTTTATCATCTCTTTTTTTTATTGTTCTTGTTTTATTTTAGGATTAATAATTATATAAATGGGTAAATTTAATCCAAAAAATAGATGCCAGCGTAATAACGTCAGTTTATAAGTCCGTTTAATCACGATAGGCTCAGATTTATACTCTAGAACTATAACAGTAATGATTGATTGTAAATATGAAATTTATCCTTGCAAATAAAAAATTTTCTCATACTTTCATAAATATGTGATTTAAATATTAAGGGATATATGTTTAAGAATCAATATTATAGATATTACCTTTGAGGTCTAAGGTGTTTGACTTACATTGTATCTGGTTACCGGTGGAGGGAAGATCAACATTTGTATCTTCACCAAGTGAACTCAGGGTTATTGTATACAAGAAATTATCATTGTTTTCCAATCCTCTCTTGATGAAATTGTGGGTGCATTTATTAAAGTCACCCCCTTCTGTCATACAATTGAATATAAGGAGTTAAGACATATTGTACTAAACAAAATATAATAAATTGTTTTATATTTAATATTACTGCTACTCAAGTTATTTATGAACTTATCAATAATTATAGTTGAATGGGTTCTAAGTAGAACTTTTAAATATAACTTCCGTGTGGTAGTTTATTCCTAAAAATTATAATTGTGATTTTAGTTAACATAAGTGCAGGAATTATGGGGGGAGGAGAGGCATGGGTACTCTTTCTTTTTATTTTCTCTTACAAGATGAAAGAGTGTGCTGGGATTGTACAGAGATTTACTTATGAATATCGTGATAAATAACATTGAACAAGTGTGGCTATATCCATTCTTCATTAGCATGGCTTAAGACTCATTATCATACACATAAGGCCGAGGAGTCCCTAATATATTATTTAGTAGCTATGTAGGAGCAAGGCAAATAACAGTTGCTTATTATTTATAAGAAAGAACTTAATTACAAAGAGCTACGATGTTTTGATAAACTAAAGTATTATTCTATATGGAACAATTAATTTAAAGAGAGAAGTAAAGACAATATTTAAATGGTGATGACCAGACTGTAGATTTACCATAGCAAAAAAAAAGGCAAATTGTGCCTGCTATTATGCACTTCAAACTGAAGAAATTTGGAAGTAAAACGGGAAAATACGTACAGAAGATAAGTCAGGTATAGCAGTTAAAATGATATAAAATTATATGTTACAACAGCTTACTGATTGTAGTTCTGATAGCAATAGAGAATTAGCTAATTATAAGTACTTTCAGGTGTGAATAGGTTTTTCTACACGTCTTTGTGTATTTAAAATCTCCTATATACAATACACTGTCTTATATGATAATACTTTAAGATATACACCTCTGTAGGGGTACACACACTGCCACTTGCTCTGAAAATTGCCCCTGATGAACTTAACCGATTCTTTCTCAAACACTGAGGTGTATATAACTTTTAAATATACTGTGAAAATTTCCCACCGAGGCTCTCCCAGCTGTAACCAGCTCATTTCCATTTTATTTTGCTTATAACAGTTACAAAGATTTAAATAATTGTAAGCCTAGCATTTCAAGTTTGGTGATTAAGTAAGGAAATTGTTCTAAAGTTTTCCTGTATGAATATAAGTTTACTCTGCATCTTCTTCCCCTCACAAATGTTGATTGTAGACTCGATGCTGTCTGCATCTTCAGTATTCAGGAAATTCATGACAGAGCTGTAGTATGTTAAACCGGCTGTTTAACATCCACAATATAAAATACAATAAATATAATTAACACAATGATTACAAGTGCTAATATATTCAAATAATAAGTGGCAGGTGTTAGCTCACTGTGGATTTATGTTGCCGGGAAGCGCCCTAGTTCCAGGAATGCTGCCCCAGCTGACTATGCCGGAATCATCAGCAATTCGACGTCTTACTCACAAGCCACGCTTCCAAGAAAAGGCAGATAATTTTCTCGGGGCGCCACACCATCAAAGAGCGCTAGTGGTAATTCAGTGCAATTATTGCAACTTAATCCCCTTCCCCCTTATACGTCCTGATGCTAGCCTGTACCTGATTAGGTCACTTCCATTGTTACATAAGCGTAATTGCTCTCTTCATATAATATATTCTATTGTATCAATTTAGCGGAAGAAGAACTAGGACGTAAACCTACATCACCGAAGAATCAACTAGTGACTACGATGTGTCAGACGTCAGTCTCTCTACCTCATCGTAGATAAAGCCTCTTCTGAGATTATGAGTATTTGATATTTAGAATAGGAGTAGAGTTGTAGTACTCTTTTTTTTAACTATGTCCATCAGACATAGATAGACATCATAGGAAAATGAACGTTGATCCTCATTTTAAAGGGTTAACAAACTAAGCCATATGTTACATCTTACTACATTTAGTTCCTTGTCATCAAGGTGCTTATTTATATTCCTGCCTATCGGTAAGTATACGAATATGGTAACTGAATAAAGTTATCTTTAATAACATTGAACTGTTTGATCTAAAATCTATTTAAAACGTAATTCTATTTCCCTTGTTTACATTTAATTAAACTGATTTGTTGAACTTTTATATTTCTCTTATGTATCATCTTTGCCAAAACTTCCTTATTTAACTTTGTTTGTAATTGCAATCGTCACTTATTCTACTTGATAGGAGAAACGAGGATTCACCTAGTTTAAGAAATTTTCTCTTCCGCTCTTGTTTCCATGGCCTCTTTCAAATTCTGACTTCAGGAATAGCAGTGAAATTTGGACAGCTCACCCTCTGAGTTTTGGTTGACCTTTAAATCACCTGTTTGAATCACTACAAAGAATCAGTTGCAGGTTGCACACATAAATTGAGTTGAAGTAAGACTTTAGAAAATCAGATGGACTTATAGGATGACAAATGAAGAAATCCTAAGAAGAATGGATGAGAATAGAACCATTTTGGATGTTTAACTTTTCGGTGCAAACCAAACTGTATCGGACACATCCTTGGGAAGAAATATCTTCTGCACAACGTCATTGAAGAAAAGAGTGAAAGGTAAATATGAGATAAGGAAGGAGGATTCGAATATTGTATGACTTGAAGGAAAAAGGAAATTCTGGAAGCTGAGGGAGGAGGCAGAGGATATAGCGTATTGGCGGTCAAAGCTCACCGACAAAAAATAGACTTGTCGTAAGAAAAAGAATCTAATAATAATAATAATAATAATAATAATACTAATAATACTAATAATACTAATACTAATAATACTTATACTAATAATAATAATAATAATAATAATAATAAATAGCTACAATTTTTAAGGGTTCTAAATTTTTAATAAGAATTTTGTTATAGTCAAAATAGTGTATATATGAATTTATATGCATTAAAATGTACATAAATAGGTACCATAAGATTGTGTAGATTTGTTAAATGTCGTAATAAATAAATATATGTTAAGCTGGCATATTTTAATATCAGCAAATTAAAAAAAATCTTTTATGTAAAATCCTCAGCCTAGTGTTGACAAAATTTAATTGAGTAAAGGCAATTCAAATCTTATACTTCAGTTTCTAGCGTTTATTACAACCCAACATTAAAAAGTCTACGTATACTTAAGTATTTTTATTAAACCGAATTTAACCTGGACATAAGTAGTTCTGTCCCCGCCATACACAGATGAAAAGCGTTCCAGCACCCATGGACTTGTATGAAACTTTCATGTGTGTGTGTGTGTGTGTGTGTGTGTGTGTGTGTGTGTGTGTGTGTGTGTGTGTGCGTGTGTGTGTGTGCGTGTGTGTGCGTGTGTGCG